>JXCR01143099.1:175851-244201 GCA_002079205.1 Phalaenopsis hybrid cultivar | reverse complement strand
CACTGTTCGTGTTTGGTTCGTTTAACTAACCGAACGAAAAAAATTTGTTCGCGTTTGTCTCGTTTACTTATCGAACGAATCGAACACGAACTCATTGACGAACCGAACACGAACTGTTCGCGAACAACGAGCTTTTTTGACAGCCCTCCTGGTCTTGGTGTAAAGCTTAGGTATGAATTCGACCAAGCTCGATTTCAGGTGTTGGTCTAGTGGCTCTGGTGTAGCACACCTTCGTTATACTCCAAAGAGCTTGAGGATGAAGCCTCTGGCTCTGGTGTAAAGCCTCTAATGAATTCGACCACAGCCAATTTCAGGTGTTGGTTGAGGACTATGGTAGAGGCTCTGTGGAATAATTCGACCACAGCCAATTTCAGGTGTTGGTTGAGGGCTATGATAGAGGCTCTGTGGAAGGGGGTGCTTCTTTCACTCTTGTGAAGGTGTAGGACCAATCTATTGGGAGTTTGGTGGTGTGTAGGTTGGGAATAGATTTTGTCCTGGTTTCAGGCAAGGATTTGAGCTCAAAATTGGCTTGCCATGGTGGAATTGAGGGGGGGGGAAATGGATTGAAATGAACTAAGGGTCTCCTAGGGAAGCTCTGTTAAGAGTTTAGAAGGCCTTAGTGAAAAATTTTTACCACACCCCTCCATGACCGTGAGGGGTAGATTTTATAAGNTGGTTTCGGGCAAGGATTTGAGCTCAAAATTGGCTCTCTGTGGTGAAATTGAGGGGGGGAAATGGATTGAAACGACCTTAGGGACTCTTTGAGAAGCTCTCAGAGAGGTTTGGATGGCCTCAGTGAAAAATTTTTACCACCCCCTTCCATGGCCGNCTGCTTAGGTGTCAAGCAGGGGGGTCCTCAGCTCAATTTGAGCTGAGGTGGCTTCTTGGCATCNCCCTTTCCTCCTCCTATGTTCCGCCTTCATCGGCCTCTTAACCGGAATCGACAACTTATTCTACTCCTACGGTATATCTTACCTCCCCGTCTCCACTTCCTCTCTACTCATCTCCACCCAACTCGCCTTCACCGCCGTCTTCGCCTACTTCATCGTTAAGCAAAAGTTCGGGGCTTCATCAATAAATGCGGTGGCATTGCTGACAGTTAGTGCGGTGGTGCTCGGCGTGCACGCTAATGGCGATCGACCGGAAGGGGAATCGAATTCCAAGTACTATATGGGGTTTGCTATGACGCTCGCCGCGGCGGTTCTGTATGGGCTGGTCTTGCCATTGGTAGAGCTCATGTACATTAAGTCTAAGATGAAGATCGGTTATACTTTGGTGATGGAGATACAGCTTGTGATTGGGCTCGTCGCCACCGCTTTCTGCACCGTCGGGATGGCGATCAACAAGGATTTTCAGGTGATCTCTCCTTGCCCTTTAGTCCAGTTTACATGCCCACCTCCATAATTTTAAACAGAAATTGATCAATTTACTTAGATAGTATTTTGTTTTAATCCTAAAATCATCTTATTTTCGAATATGATACTTTAANCTCCTTGCCCTTTAGTCCAGTTTACATGCCCACCTCCATAATTTTAAACAGAAATTGATCAATTTACTTAGACAGTATTTTGTTTTAATTCTAAAATCATCTTATTTTCGAATATGATACTTTATTTATTGGCACATTCACATAGATAACACCCAATTCTTATACATTTACATTTCTAACAACTAAATTTTATATGAAGCCAAAAAAATATCCATTTTAACTTTAAAAAAAGTAAAATACAATTCATGTACATGAACTGACATGTAATTAAAAATTAAAGNATCCATTTTAACTTTAAAAAAAGTAAAATACAATTCATGTACATGAACTGACATGTAATTAAAAATTAAAGTTAGGGTGTTCAATATGTAAATATATTGAAATTAAGTGGCATGCATGTGAAGCTTCCTTCATTTTTTTTAAGGCTGGTATGAATTGATCATATGCAAATTTAGACTATAGATATGGAGGTATAATTACGTAATAAGCCAAAGCTACATATTTTCCACATTTCTACGACACAAATTGTATTTTGACCAGAGATACTGATAATCATCTGCGCGTTGGCTGTCGGCCACTACGTTGAACTTGCTAAACTAAAATTCACATAAATTGGTCCGCCTCTAATATACAAATAAAAATATTTCGAGATTTAATAAATATAAAGTTATAAAAATAAATAATTATGACAAAATGGATAATTTAGTATTATGATGCATAAATAATATTAATGCAAAGTGTGTTTAAAGTTACCAAGGTATAAAATTTTAAAATTATTAAATATTATATTGGTCAGAATGTTAAGAAGAAAAATAGAAGAAAGCATGAATGTGTCGTAAAAATCATAAAATATAAAAAAATTATTGCCGTGCATCTATTAAGGGTGTAAGCGTGTCGAACGCGAGCGAGCCCGGGCTCAGCTTCTGTTTGACTCGTGTTATTAAAAATACTACTCATCAAATACGATATATATATATATATAATTATTTCAAGCCAAAAGGTGTTGAACAAGAACGAACAATTCTTTGTTGGTGTTCGTCTCGATTATATATCATGCGAAAAAAAATTATTTGTGTTTGACTCGTATGCTTAGAGAATGAATTAAGCTCGAGTTTTTTTAACGAGCCGAACACGAACTGATTGCAAGCAACGAATCGCTTTCACAGNAATAAAATTTTAAAATTATTAAATATTATATTGGTCAGAATGTTAAGAAGAAAAATAGAAGAAAGCATGAATATGTCCTAAAAATCATAAAATATAAAAAAAATGTTGCCGTGCATCTATTAAGGGTGTAAGCGTGTCGAACGCGAGCGAGCCCGGGCTCAGCTTCTGTTTGACTCGTGTTTTTAAAAATAATACTCATCAAATACGATATATATATAATTATTTCAAGCCAAAAGGTGTTGAACAAGTACGAATAATTCTTTGTTGGTGTTCGTCTCGATTATATATCATGCGAAAAAAAATTATTTGTATTTGATTCGTATGCTTAGAGAATGAATTAAGCTTGAGTTTTTTAAACGAGCCGAGAGCACGAACTGATTGCAAGCAACCAATTATGCATCATTTTTGTTTTCTTGAGTAATAAATAATAATTTTTCCTCAAAAGTTTCTAAAATATTACCTTAAAATTAAAAATTTCATAATATTTGTAGACCTTGACCTCTTTATATTATTTTCTATACCTTAAAAACTTTTTTGGAAGATTTACATAGATACCACTTAATTCCTTTCTATTTACATAAATATCTAAACCGTAGACAGCAAATTTTACATAAATATGCCATCTTATATCTAAAGATGTTTCACTTTTTACAAATTAAGCTAGTGGTACATTTTAACAAAAAGTAAAATTTAGATGATTTATATGTAAATACATACGTATTGGATGGTATTATTGTAATTGTTTCANAAACCGTAGACAGCAAATTTTACATAAATATGCCATCTTATATCTAAAGATGTTTCACTTTTTACAAATTAAACTAGTGGTACATTTTAACAAAAAGTAAAATTTAGATGATTTATATGTAAATACATGCGTATTGGATGGTATTATTGCAATTCTTTCGATTACGGTTCTTAATTTTTCCTTCTTTTATCATAAATTTAGCAGGCTTATGAGCTGTATAAAGCTCATTAATTAGATGGCACTTGCTTAATTAATTAGCAGGCACATGCCTGATTAATAAGTCAAATTGACTATTTTGATACTAGTACCAATTACTAACATGTGTGGGGCCTGAAGTTCTGTTAAGACTACTCCCTTCAAAATTTTCGTGGGCCATTTACATACATGCCACTCAATTATTTTGTATTTACATATTTAGAATCTAATTTTTTTTATTACATTTATACAACATGAATCATTCATATCACGTCGAAAATACTAATGTGGTGTGTATGTGTGTAAATTGAAGTTCAGGTGTTACGTTAGACATGTAAATGCAAGGGAATTGAGTGTTCAGTATGTAAATCTTCTAGTTTTCATTGTAGACATACCACCCAATTTCTATGTATTTACATATCTAACACCTAATTTTATAATTTACATTTATACCACCCAAATTATTCATATCACATAAAAAAAATTCACAATTTTATCTCTTAGAAACTGAAATATACATTTTCTTGCATAGATAAGGTGGTAAGCATGTAATAATTGAAATTTTTGTTTTAAATATTTAATTACATTGGACATAAGTGTTATGCATGTAAATTTTTCTTAACTAAGTAAGATTAGCATTTTTAAGTTATATAACCTAGATCTGACTAAATTATTATTTTAAAATTAAGATTATCTCATTAGCTACTTCATAGTTTAGGACCAAATTGCCCCCTTAAATATAAATATAGCTTGATTCTATACATTCAAGAGGAGATACAAGAGAGTACATTGATATATAGGATTTAGAAATTTGAAAATCCCACAGCTCTAAGAGTCATCACTTGGCCAATCAAGTCAACAATAAAAAAATAACATTCGTTATTGCCTAATATTATCTCTTATTGTTAGTCAATGCCGACTTTGTTGACACCAACTATTGACTACGGTTTGACATTGATCAATTAGTAACGTTCAAAGCTAGCTTTCTTCATTGCGGGTTTCCATTCTTAGAACAAAATTGATCAATCAGATCATTGCTTGTCATTTGATGCCCAATGTCCCTAGTTGAACAATCATTATATATCATCCATCAATATTCAACATATGTTAACCACTTATGTTATTTAACTTCCGTGCTCTCTTATTGCGTAAGCGACAAATAAATTTTTTATAATGGTCAGACATTTGATATTATTAATTAGTTGTTACATAATGCTTATATAGATCACCTTTTTAGAAAACAATATTCAAGTATACCACCAATTGTCACCTAATACACAACATTACAATTAATAGTCATCCAACTCCTATCAATATTTGGCATCCATTAATCACTGACATTTGATTTGCATCTTCTTAGCCATCAATCTCTCCACTTATAAAAAGAAAATTTTGATACAACACTAACCATTAACCAACATCTAACATCCATGATCAATAATCATATTACATTTATCAACTACGTACCAATGTTTGATGTCACCCTTATTGATTTTAGTTTTTATTTTTACCGAGAAAGTGATTAATGATGTCACTGTCATCACTAATATCTAACATTCCCATTAGACTGTTCTTCGATTATGTTAATTAATGGCATCAATTATGTCAGTTGTTTGTCAAGATTNCTGCTTCGCTCCGCTCTGCTCCGCTTCGTTCCAGCGTCTGTCCCTATATGATATATGAGCCATATCATAACACAGAGTTTTTCAATTTTCTAGCCTTTTTTTTTTTTCAACGTGTGAGCATTAGTTAGTGTTTTGCTTGCCTTACCCTATCTCTTCCAATAATTTACACTTGATTTCGAAGAATCTTTTCTTTCTTCTCTTAATTAAATTATATATATATTTTTTTAATTTTGCAAGTTCATTTCATTTTTTTTTTCTCGCGTCCTTTCTCTCCTCTTTCCATCAGAACTATTCTGATCTTAAAAATGTTGAAATTTGCCAGCAATATTGATGACCTGCGTGTGGCAGCAATTCGGGCGATCAACAGAGGCAACCGATCTGTCACGGTGCGGATGTTTCCATAGGGATAAATATTTTAAGTGGTTGAATTGAAAAGTTTAGAGCTGAGGCATTGAGGATGTTATGCATGTGAATTCCTATAGAAATTTTTAAGTAAGGGAACTATTTTAATATGATTGCTTATCATTTTAAAATCATAAAATAAACTCAATATCTGATTATCCACGCCATTTTAAGTTTACAAAACCCCACAAAAATCAATCATTAACCATCCATCCTCCCAAAAAACACCAAAAAAAAAAAAATTAAGAGAAAATACTTTCTCCAAGAGATCATGGAGATCGAACAACAACACCCACCTCAAGTCCACTCCACCACCACTAACCCCACCACAACTACCGCCACCACCACTATCCCCTCCACCACCTCGNACAGAGGCAACCGATCTGTCACGGTGCGGATGTTTCCATAGGGATAAATATTTTAAGTGGTTGAATTGAAAATTTTAGAGCTTGGGCATTGAGGATGTTATGCATGTGAATTCCTATAGAAATTTTTAAGTGAGGGAACTATTTTAATATGATTGCTTATCATTTTAAAATCATAAAACAAACTCAATATCTGATTATCCACGCCATTTTAAGTTTACAAAACCCCCCCACAAAAATCAATCATTAACCATCCATCCTCCCAAAAAACACCAAAAAAAAAATTAAGAGAAAATACTTTCTCCAAGAGATCATGGAGATCGAGCAACAACACCCACCTCAAGTCCACTCCACCACCACCACCACCACTATCCCCTCCACCACCTCCAACGCCGCCGCCNAATCTTCTAGTTTTCATTGTAGACATACCACCCAATTTCTATGTATTTACATATCTAACACCTAATTTTATATTTTACATTTATACCACCCAAATTATTCATATCACATAAAAAAAAAAATCACAATTTTATCTCTTAGAAACTGAAATATACGTTTTCTTTCATAGATAAGGTGGTAAGCATGTAATAATTGAAATTTTTGTTTTAAATATTTAATTACATTGGACATAAGTGTTATGCATGTAAATTTTTCTTAACTAAGTAAGATTAGCATTTTTAAGTTATATAACCTTGATCTGACCAAATTATTATTTTAAAATTAAGATTATCTCATTAGCTACTTCATAGTTTAAGACCAAATTGCCCCCTTAAGTAAATATAGCTTGATTCTATACATTCAAGAGGAGATACTAGAAAGTACATTGATATATAGGATTTCGAAATTTGAAAATCCCACAGCTCTAAGAGTCATCACTTGGCCAATCAAGTCAACAATAACAAAATAACACTCGTTATTGCCTAATATTATCTCTTATTGTTAGTCAATGCCGGCTTTGTTGACACCCACTATTGACTAAGGTTTGACATTGATCAATTAGTAACGTTCAAAGCTAGCTTTCTTCATTGCGGGTTTCCATTCTTAGAACAAAATTGATCAATCAGATCATTGCTTGTCATTTGATGCCCAATGTCCCTAGTTGAACAATCATTATATATCATCCATCAATATTCAACATATGTTAACCACTTATGTTATTTAACTTCCGTGCTCTCTTATTGCGAAAGCAACAAATAAACTTTTTATAATAGTTTGACATTTGATATTATTAATTAGTTGTTACATAATGCTTATATAGATCACCTTTTTAGAAAATAATATTCAAGTATACCACCAATTGTCACCTAATACACAACATTACAATTAATAGTCATCCAACTCCAATCAATATTTGGCATCCATTAATCATTGACATTTGACTTGCATCTTCTTAGCCATCAATCTCTCCACTTATAAAAAGAAAATTTTGATATAACACTAACCATTAACCAACATCAAACATCCATGATCAATAATCATATTACATTTATCAACTACGTACCAATGTTTGATGTCACCCTTATTGATTTTAGTTTTTATTTTTACCGAGAAAGTGATTAATGATGTCACTGTCATCACTAATATCTAACATTCCCATTAGACTGTTCTTCGATTATGTTAATTAATGGCATCAATTATGTCAGTTGTTTGTCAAGATTAAAAAAAAAAAAAATGGCATATATACCTTTTTCCTTAATTCAAACTATTGTGTCAAGTGTTTTTGTCATTTATAATAATTGCAAGGGAAGGTGACTTATCTTACATAATCAACTGAAGCTATAAGTCAAAATATTTATAAGCAAGGAAAAGAAGCTGAAGTCATGCATGATTAGGCTTTGCACCCACCCCACAATGCACCCAATGTCTACAATTTTTGTATATGTTTAATTGGGTTTATTTTCTTGCAAAGAAAGGATTCTTACGCATTCAATTATGTAAATACAATATATTATATAGTGGTATTGGTATATAAGTCTTCCAGAATTAATGAAACAACTAGAAAAATTCCTCATATTATCAACTTTGGGCATGTACGTATAAAACCCAAATCCTATTTATTTACATATCTAACACCTAAAAATTAATTTTTACATTTATACCACCTAAATATTTCATATCATATAAAAATAGCATCATTTTAGCTTTTAAAAAAATGGAATACATCTCTTTCATATAGGTATGGTGGTACATATTAATATAAACTTAAAAAGTTTAGGTGTTAAATATGTAAATACATAAAAAGTGAGTGGTATCTATGTAACTCTTCCTATAAACTTTTGCCCTAATATTTGGCCTGTATATTCATCATGACTTTGTAGTCAAAGATTACGACTCACATATTACATATCAAATGCAATTTAAAAGAATCTCATTTATAACATTACCTGCCAATTTGAATAAGCTCTACACGTTATTTAATTATACATCAGCAGGGCCAAAATTCTAAATTAAAAAAAAAATTATCTCATTATATAAAATGCAATTTATAATAAAAATTTGTCTATTTAGATAATTTTAAAAATATTTGACACATTAAATCCCTCCTAACTTATACGACTTTAGACTAAAGTATACAAACATATCAAATTTACATACAAACCTCATAATTTTTATATATTTACATGTTTAACAGATAAACTTCTATATTAACACTTATAAATCATTTGGTGTCATAACATAAATATGAAACTTGTGTAGTATGTTTGTAAATATAATTTTTTCATTATAACACGTTTGCTACATCTTAGCATGTTCTATAAAAATCGTGAGAAAATATTACATCGAAGTCCAATGATGGGGTGTCATGTGTCAAGTGAGTCTCACCATAATAAACTGATATTGATCAGTGTTGAAAATGATGAAACCTTCTTGACATGTGGCGGCTTACCATTANGAAAAGAAGCTGAAGTCATGCATGATTAGACTTTGCACCCACCCCACAATGCACCCAATGTCTACAATTTTTGTATATATATTAAAAATTGGGTTTATTTTCTTGCAAAGAAAGGATTCTTACGCATTCAATTATGTAAATACAATATATTATATAGTGGTATTGGTATATAAGTTTTCCAGAATTAATGAAACAACTAGAAAAATTCCTCATATTATCAACTTGGGCATGTACATATAAAACCCAAATCCTATTTATTTACATATCTAACACCTAAAAATTAATTTTTACATTTATACCACCTAAATATTTCATATCATATAAAAATAGCATCATTTTAGCTTTTAAAAAAATGGAATACATCTTTTTCATATAGGTATGGTGGTACATATTAATATAAAGTTAAAAGGTTTAGGTGTTAAATATGTAAATACATAAAAAGTGAGTGGTATCTATGTAACTCTTCCTATAAACTTTTGCCCTAATATTTGGCCTGTATATTCATCATGACTTTGTAGTCAAAGATTACGACTCACATATTACATATCAAATGCAATCTAAAAGAATCTCATTTATAACATACCTGCCAATTTGAATAAGCTCTATACGTTATTTAATTATACATCAGCAGGGCCAAAATTCTAAATTAAAAAAAAAAAATTATCTCATTATATAAAATGCAATTTATAAAAAAAAATTGTCTCTTTAGATAATTTTAAAAGTATTTGATACATTAAATCCCTCCTAACTTATACGACTTTAGACTAAAGTACACAAACATATCAAATTTATATACAAACCTCATAATTTTTAAATATTTACATGTTTGACAGCTAAACTTCTATATTAACAGTTATAAATCATTTGGTGTCATAACATAAATATGAAACTTGTGTAGTGTGTTTGTAAATGTCATTTTTTTATTATAACACGTTTGTTACGTCTTAGCATGTTCTATAAAAATCGTGAGAAAATATTACATCGAAGTCCAATGGTGGGGTGTCATGTGTCAAGTGAGTCTCACCGTAATAAACTGATATTGGTTAGTGTTGAAAATGATGAAACCCTCTTGACATGTGGCGCCGTACCATTGGACTCTGAATGCATTATGAGTTTTGATGTAATATTTTTTCTAAAAGTCGTTGAGTTGGAGGACACTAAGCTCTGTCAGAACTGAGACTTTATTCTTTTTACAAATTTACCTTTTTGAAGACATTTCCATTGTTTTATCACCAAAATCTTAAAATTCTCAAAATTATCAAATTATATTTTTAAACAATTTATCGAATGTACAATACATTTACAGGCCCTCTCGACAGAAAGCCACAACNCCTTTTTGAAGACATTTCCATTGTTTTATCACCAAAATCTTAAAATTCTCAAAATTATCAAATTATATTTTTTAACAATCGAATGTACAATACATTTACAGGCCCTCTCGAGAGAATGCCCCAATTATGGGCTCGGCCAAACCAAGTACTATTTAGTCGTCGTCTTCATCGCCGTCTTGTCACAGTGCTTCTTCTTAGGGTTGGTTGGCACCATAAACTACTCATCGGCGTTGCTCGGCGGCGTTATGCTCGCCATCTGCATCCCCATTACGGAGGTGCTCGCCGTCTTCTTCTTCGACGAGAAGTTCGACGGCGACAAAGGCGTCGCCGTTGCTCTCTGCCTGTGGGGCACGGCTTCCTACCTCTACGGCGAGTACAAATCTTACCGACGGAGCAAAGGCGCGGCCAGGGAATCTAAGCTTCCAGTCTCTGTCTCAGACTCCGCAATGAATTAGAGGGCATTTGAGTAATTGAGTTAAGTGCGATCGGTTTGGACGCTGATGGGTTTTATCNACGGCGAGTACAAATCTTACCGACGGAGCAAAGGCGCGGCCAGGGAATCTAAGCTTCCAGTCTCTGTCTCAGGCTCCGCAATGAATTAGAGGGCATTTGAGTAATTGAGTTAAGTGCGATTGGTTTGGACTCTGATGGGTTTTATGNAAATGCAAGGGAATTGAGTGTTCAGTATGTAAATCTTCTAGTTTTCATTGTAGACATACCACCCAATTTCTAAGTATTTACATATCTAACACCTAATTTTATATTTGACATTTCTACCACCCAAATTATTCATATCACATAAAAAAAATATCACAATTTTATCTCTTAGAAACTGAAATATACATTTTCTTGCATAGATAAGGTGATAAGCATGTAATAATTGAAAATTTTGTTTTAAATATTTAATTACATAGGACATAAGTGGAATGTATGTAAATCTTTCTTAATTAAGTGAGATTAGCATTTCTAATTTAGATAAGCTAGACCTGACCAAATTATCATTTAAAAATTAAGATTATCTCACGATCTACTTCATAGTTTAGCACCAAATTGCCCCCTTAAAGAAGAAAATTTATAAATATACCTTGATTCTATACATTCAAGAGGAGATACAAGAGAGTACTTTCATATATATAATTTTGAATTTTGAAAATCCCACAGCTTTAACAGTCATCACTTGACCAATCAAGCCAACAATAAAAAAATAACACTCGATGTTGCCTAATATTATCTCTTACTATTGGTTAAGGTTTGACATTGATCAATTATTAATGTTCAAAGCTAGCTTTCTTAGTTGCGGGTTTCCATTCTTAGAACAAAATTGATCAATCAGATGGTTGATTGTCATTTGATGCCCAATGTCCCTAGTTAAACAATCATTATATATCATCCATCAATATTCAACATATGTTAACCACTTATGTTGTTTAACTTCCGTGCTCTCTTATTGCGAAAGCGACAAATAAATTTTTTTTATAATAGTTTGACATTAGATATTATTAATTAGTTGTTACATAATGCTTATATAGATCACCTTTTTAGAAAACAATATTCAAGTACACCACCAATTGTCACCTAATACACAACATTACAATTAATAGTCATCCAACACCTATCAATATTTGGTATCCATTAATCATTGACATTTGATTTGCATCTTCTTAGCCATCAATCTCTCCACTTATAAAAAGAAAATTTTGATATACCAATTACCATTAACCAACATCTAACATCCATGATCAATAATCATATTACATTTATCAACTAGGTACCAATGTTTGATGTCACCCTTGTTGATTTTTATGTTTTATTTTTACTAAGAAAGTGATTAATGATGTCACTGTCATCACTAATATCTAGCATTCCCCTTGGACTGTCCTTCGATAATGTTAATTAATGGCATCAATTATGTCAGTTGTTTGTCAAATAAAAAAAAATGGCATTTCCTTAATTCAAACTATTGTGTCAAGTGTTTTTGTCATTTATAATAATTGCAAGGGAAGGTGACTTATCTTACATAATCAACTAAAGCTACAAGTCAAAATATTTATAAGCAAGGAAAAGAAGCTGAAGTCATGCATGATTAGACTTTGCACCCACCCCACAATGCACCCAATGTCTACAATTTTTTTATATGTTAAAAATTGGGTTTATTTTCTTGCAAAGAAAGGATTCTTACGCATTCAATTATGTAAGTACAATATATTATATAGTAATATTGGTATATAAGCCTTCCAGAATTAATGAAACAACTAGAAAAATTCCTCATATTGTCAACTTTGGGCATGTACATATAAAACCCAAATCCTATTTATTTACATATCTAACACCTAAAAATTTAATTTTTACATTTTTACCACCTAAATATTTCATATCATATAAAAATAGCATCATTTTAGCTTTAAAAAAAATGGAATACATCTTTTTCATTTAGGTATGGTGGTACATATTAATATAAAGTTAAAAAAGTTTAGGTGTTAAATATGTAAATACATAAAAAGTGAGTGGTATATATGTAACTCTTCCTATATACTTTTGCCCTAATATATGGCCTGTATATTCATCATGACTTTGTAGTCAAACATTACGACTCACATATTACATATCAAATGCACTTTAAAAGAATCTCATTTATAACATACCTGTCAATTTGAATAAGCTCTACACGTTATTTAATTATACATCAGCAGGGCCAAAATTCTAAATTTTAAAAAAAATATATCTCATTATATAAAATGCAATTTATAATAAAAATTGTTCTCTTTAGATAATTTTAAAAATATTTGACACATTAAATCCCTCCTAACTTATACGACTTTAGACTAAAGTACACAAACATATCAAATTTACATACAAACCTCATAGTTTTTTATATATTTACATGTTTAACAGCTAAACTTCTATATTAACACTTATAAATCATTTGGTGTCATAACATAAATATGAAACTTGTGTAGTATGTTTGTAAATATCATTTTTTTATTATAACACGCTTGCTACGTCTTAGCATGTTCTATAAAAATCATGAGAAAATATTACATCAGGATTCCTAAGTGTCCAATGGTGGGACGCCACGTGTCAAGTGAGTCCCACCATAATACACTAATATTGGTCAGTGTTAAAAATGATGGAATCCACTTGACATGTGGCGTCTTACCATTAGACTCCGAATGCATTAGAAATCCTGATGTAATATTTTTCCTAAAAATCGTTGAGTTGCATGACCACTAAACTCCGACAGAACGGAGACTTTATTCTTTTTACAAATTTACCTTTTTGAAGACATTTCCAATGTTTTATCACCAAAATCTTAAAATTCTCATATTATCAAATTACGTTTTTAAACAATTTATCGAATGTACAATACATTTACAGGCCCTCTCGAGAGAAAGCCACAATTTTGGGCTCGGCCAAACCAAGTACTATTTAGTCGTCGTCTTCATCGCCGTCTTGTCACAGTGCTTCTTCTTAGGGTTGGTCGGCACCATAAACTACTCAACGGCGTTGCTCGGCGGCGTCATGCTCGCTGTCTGCATCCCCATTACGGAGGTGCTCGCCGTCTTCTTCTTCGACGAGAAGTTCGACGGCGAGAAAGGCGTCGCCGTTGCTCTCTGCCTGTGGGGCACAGCTTCCTACCTCTACGGCGAGTACAAATCTTACCGACGGAGCAAAGGCGCGGCCATGAAAGCTAAGCTTCCAGTCTCGGTCTCAGACCCCACAATGAATTAGAGGGCATTTGAATAATTGAGTTAAGTGGGATCGGTTTGAACTCTGATGTGTTTTATCCGAAATTATCATATGAAATGAGAGTTTTCTTTTGGTCAATTGTTTTTATGGTGGTCCTCCGGTGAATTTTTTCTTCCATATGTACTACACTGTTCCTGTGTATTTACATATCTAACCCTATTAAACTTCCATATTTACGTACATGGTACGGTTATTAAATCTACATATCAAAAAAAGGGTGCACTTGATTTTTAAAATGTAATAATAGTGATAATCGGTCTTCAATTAGCTTTATTTTTTTTGGCTTGGATTCCGAACTATTTTTTAGCGCGAAATATTTTGATCCAAATAAAAAACTATCTAGAATCTTGATTTCAACAATTTTATAGTCAAACCAAACTTCTTGATGTAACAGACACAATGATATCAAAATTGATTCAATTTGAATCAAATCAAGCCTGAATCAAGTTGTTAAATCATTTTTGGAGGCTTTAGTGGTTAACTAGATGATTAAATGAAGACTAAATTTGAAGTAACTATTTGAAAATCGAGTGCTTTGATGAGAGAAATCTAACGAGCTTATGATAATCTGATTCTAAGGTCATTAAAGACATCAGATCATCAAAAAACCTCTTATAAATAAGGAGAGTTTGTGTGGGATTTTCATGTAGGAAAGACACTGAAACTTAGGCAGCATACCACTTGTTTTAATTTATGTTGGATAATTCTTCAGACTTCCTTAATGATATAATGAGAACTTTTTCGATGAACAAGTACTTGTCATTTTTGAATATAACAATCATTTCTATACTAACATAGTGAGCTAAATTGTTAGTGGTTATATACCTTTTGATATATCATACAACCAAAAGAAGAAACTCATTTTTGATGTCGGAACTCTACAAGTTTAGAAAGTGTAATGATTAAATTATAAGGAGGTGTGTCCTCCTATAAGAGCTAGATGAGATTATTAAAGTCTGCAATGATTCTGAATTAAGATAACATTTTGGAAGATTTAAAACAGCCTTTAAGATTTTAGAATTTGAATTTTACCAACCTATCTTATTTGAGTTTATTAATATTTATATTAAGAAATGTGATAGGAGTTAGTGGGGAGGTAACATTTGAAGAAAAGATGAGATGCCCTCAAACTTTATTTTAAAAGTAGAATTTTTTTTGAATGTTTGGAGAATATATTTCATGGGACCTTCTATGTCTTAGCTAATAATTTAATTATGCTAGTCGTAGACTGTATCTAACAATGAATTTACCCAAATATTATTAATAAAGTGTTCAAAGATTTTTAAGAAAAAAATGTTTTTGTCTTAAGTTTGGAATAATCAAGGTTTATAATAAGTAATGAGGGAATTCATTTCTATAATAAAAGAATTGTGACATTGGTTGCTAAATATGAAATAAAATATAAGATTTGTATTCCTTATCTATCGGATTAGCAGAAGTGTCTAATAGGGAAATCAAGAGAATTTTAGAAAAACCTATTAATTTGAGCATAAAGAATTAGTCCCTCAGGCTAAATGATGTTTTTTGAGTCTATAGAAAAGCTCACAAGAGACATCCAAAGGAATGTCCTTTTATGTGCTAATTTTTGGAAAAGTCTGCCACTTGTAAGTTGAGTTATAACATAGAGCCTACTGGACAAATGAGGAATTTAATTATAATATTGAAGGTTCACATGTGACGCCAACTAACATCGACCATAATTTTATTATAATTTATTTGATAAGATTTTGATTGTCCGTCAAAATTCTCAAATATTATCAAACGGCCCCCTTTTTTTTTTATCATAACCTATTCTTCAGGCATTTAAGTGTCTTAATGGCATTGGAATTGAATTATTCTGAATGTTAATTTTTTTTTCTTTTATATGACTGTTTTAGCAATAAACTCGTATGATTTGGAGATTGTATGACCTTTCAAATGATATTATGATGTTTACAACCATATCATTCGTGCTTATTCTTTTATCATTTAAACTCTAATCAATGCATTTTATTGTCCATGATATTCTTTTCAAATAATTTTTTTTAAAAAAAATAGAATTCTGATGAGCTCAAATTCAATTCTAACATATTTTTTATATAAATATCACATCAATATTTAAGCCTGACCAAACTTGTTCCAATCAAATTATGATGACATATCAAACTTGTTCCAGTGAAATTAATTCGAACAATGTACACTCAAGTCAAGTTAATTCATTCTAAGCCACTTAGGAAGTTGAGTGATAATGAAGCAATTCTCAAAATTTATTTATAAAAATGAGCTTTCATCTGCATCACATNTTTTGTCATAACCTATTCTTCAGACATTTAAGCATCTTAATGACATTGGAATTGAATGATTCTGAGTCTTGAATTTTTTTCTTTTATATGGCTGTTTTAGCAATAAACTCGTATGATTTGGAGATTGTATGACCTTTCAAATGATATTATGATGTTTACAACCTTATCATTCATGCTTATTCTTTTATCATTTAAACTCTAACCAATGCATTTTATTGTCGATGATATTCTATTCAAATAATTTTCTTTTTTAAATAGAATTCTAATGAGCTCAAATTTAATTCGAACATTTTTTTATTTGAATATCACATCAAGATTTACGCCTAACCAAAGTTGTTCCAATCAAATTATGATGACATATCAAACTTGTTCCAGTCAAATTAATTCGAACAATGTACCCTCAAGTCAAGTTAATTAATTCTAAGCCACTTAGGAAGTTGAGTGATAATGAAGCAATTTTCAAAATTTATTTATAAATATGAGCTTTCATCTGCATCACACGCTTTTACTTGTGTAAATATCTATCTAATTATTAATCCTTTTTATTGCACGCCTTTTGCATGCGATGCCGACCATCCACTAAACCCCGAGCAGTTGTTTTGCACCGAGCAATCAGAGCAGTTGGACTAAGAAAAACATCACATAAGCAATTAAAGAAAGGTACGAAATGCAGAGATGATATATATATATATTTATATATAACCAGCGTGTGAACCATGACACTTTCGCTGCGTCGCAATATGCACACCACTAAAAACTCTGTATTTATTATGAACCCAAAAAGCAAATAATAAAAGTTTGGGGGTTTTGCATACATACCATCCAAACTTCAAATATAACATCCTCAACATTTAAGTTTTAAAATTTACAATTCAACCACCAAATATTTCGTCAGCCATCCCGAGACAGATCGGTCCGCCCGTGGCTGTGATCTGCCCGTCCTCCCATAACGACTCGAAACATGAAAATTTTATCGTTCGATATATGATAGCCATGGGTGATCAACGAAGACGACCATTTTTTTCAGGTGGGATTTTTTGTAAATTTTAAAATTTAAGTAGTGAGGATGCAATTTTCGAAATTGTGAGTGTTATGTATGTAAATTCCTCAAAAGGTTTAAAGTGAGAATACTCTAATTTAAAAATGATTATTTTATGACTTTAAAGTCATAAGAAAAAAATAAATATGTGAATATCCATGCCACTCTCAAGCTTACAAAACCCCCCAAAAATGAAGCATGAAAATATTCCATCCAAGAGATCATGGAGATCGAACAGCACCACGCACCTCCAGTCCACTCCGCCGCCGCCACCACCTCCGACGAACCGACCAAATCCACAAAACCCAAACGCCTCCTCATCCTCCTCTTCAACGTCCTCCTCCTCCTCATCGGCGGCAGCGGCAGCCCCCTCATCATTCGCGCCTACTTCCTCCACGGCGGAACCCGCAAATGGTTCACCTCTTTCCTCCAAACCGCCGGCTTCCCTTTCCTCCTCCTCCCCCTTCTCATCTCCTTCCTCCGCTCTCCCCGCCCCCGCTTCTTCCTCATCTCCCCTTTCCTCCTCCTATGTTCCGCCTTCATCGGCCTCTTAACCGGAATCGACAACTTATTCTACTCCTACGGCATATCTTACCTCCCCGTCTCCACTTCCACTCTCCTCGTCTCCACCCAACTCGCCTTCACCGCCGTCTTCGCCTTCTTCATCGTTAAGCAAAAGTTCAGGGCTTCGTCAATAAACGCGGTGGCTTTACTGACGTTTAGTGCGGTGGTGCTCGGCGTGCACTCCAATGGCGATCGACCGGAAGGAGAATCGAATTCCAAGTACTATCTTGGGTTTGTTATGACGCTCGCCGCGGCGGTGTTGTATGGGCTGGTGATGCCATTGGTGGAGCTCATGTACGTTAAGTCTAAGACGAATATCGGTTATACGATGGTGATGGAGATACAGCTTGTGATTGGGCTCGTCGCAACCACTTTCTCCGCCGTCGGGATGATGATCAACAAGGATTTTCAGGTAATCTCTCCCTACTCTTTGGTCCAGTTTATTTAAACTGTATTTTATTTTAATTCTAAAACCATCTTACTTTCAAGTTTGATACATCAATTTTTGTCGGCCACTTGGTGGAACTGGCTAAACTAAATTCTACAAATATACATGTAAAAATATTTATAGATTTAAATACTTGAAGATTAAAGTTAAATTATTAAGGTATAAAATTTTAGAATTTCTAAAGAGTATATATATATATATATATCAAATTAATTCTAGGAAGAAAAATAAAAGAAGGCACAAAAATTCATAAAAATCACAAAATATATAAGCTATTGCCGTGTTTTCAAGTTTAGTCCTAGCTTTATAGCTGTATGAATATCGATTTTGTTTTCTTGAGTAATAGCTCAATGGCCTCTAAAATATTCCCTTAAGATTAAAAATTTCATATGTTTTGAGACCTTGGCCTCTTTATATCATTTGCACACACATAAAAATTTTTAGGGAGATTTACATACATACCATTTAATTTCTATTTATTTGCACACACACGTGTGTGTGTGTGTCTGTGTCTAACTAAAAGCCCTAAACATCTATTTTTACATAAAAATGCCATCTTCTATTCATATATGAAAAGATGTCTTACTTTTAAAAGTAAAAAATGGTGATATATTTTATTTGATGTAAAAATTTTTGGTGGTATAAGTATAAAAAGAAAGTTTTGGTGTGAGATATGTAAATACATAAGAATTGGGTGGTATTATTACACTTCTTTCAATCCCCGATCTAAATTTTTTCTTCTTTTATAAGAAGTTTAGCCAGTTTATTAGCCGTCTAAAGATCATTAATTAGTGGGTAATTGCTTAATTAACAGTCGGCACATGCTTAATTAATCAGTCGGCACATGCTTAATTAATTAGTCAACCTATGATTCAATCGTTGATTATTTTGATACTAGTACCAACATGTGCGGGGCCTGTTAGAGTGCTCGCTTAAAATTTCCGTGGGGGCATTTAGGTATGCACATGCCATTCAATTACTATGTATGTTCTTATTTAACACCAAAATTTTTCTTTTTTACAATTTTTACAATCACAATCTTTCATATCACTTCAAAAGCAACAATTTTCTTACCTTTAAAACTGGAAATACAACTTTTTATGCAAATAGATTGTGGTATATATATATATATATATATATATATATATATATAAGTTCAGATTTGTAAATACATAAGAATCGACTGCTAAGTGTAAATCCTTCAGTTTTTCAATATAAAAATACCGCCCCAATTTTTATGTATTTACATATCTAGCAACCAATTTTAGATTTTACATTTTACAATTTACATTCATACCATCCAAATTATTTATATCACATAACAAATATAATAAATTTAGCTCCTTAAAAACGAAATACATATTCTCATGCATAGAGAAGATTGTAGGCATGTAATAATTGAAATTTAGGTATTAAATATGCAAGAACACAGNATAACAAATATAATAAATTTAGCTCCTTAAAAACGAAATACATATTCTCATGCATAGAGAAGATTGTAGGCAAGTAATAATTGAAATTTAGGTATTAAATATGCAAGGACACATGAATTAATAAAGGGCATGTATGTAAGTTATTCTTTATTTTTTAAGTGAGATTAGCATTTTTAAGTTAGATAAGCTAGATCTGACCAAATTATCATTTGAAAATTAAGATTATATCACGAGCTACTTGATAGTTTAGGACCAAATTGCCCCTTAAAGAGGAAATTTTTCNTAAATTTCTAGTTTTCTATTTTGCTTGTTCCTTCTCATATTTTTTTTTCTCGCGTCCCTTCTCTCATGTTTCTATCATAACGGCTCCGAATATGAAAATTTTATCGTTCCACATATCAACGAAGACGACCAATCTTTTCAGGTGGCTGTTTTGTAAATTTTAAAATTTAAGGCNTAAATTTCTAGTTTTCTATTTTGCTTGTTCCTTCTCATATTTTTTTTTCTCGCGTCCCTTCTCTCATGTTTCCATCATAACGGCTCCGAATATGAAAATTTTATCGTTCCACATATCATTGAGACGACCAATCTTTTCAGGTTGGCTGTTTTGTAAATTTTAAAATTGAAGTAGTGAGGATGCTATTTTCGAAATTTTGAGTGTTATGTATGTAAATTCGTCAAAAGGTTTAAAGTGAGAATACTCTAATTAAAATATGATTATTTTATGATTTTAAAGTCATAAGAAAAAAAATAAATATGTGAATATCCATGCCACTCTCAAGCTTACAAAACCCCCAAAAATGAAGCATGAAAATATTCCATCCAAGAGATCATGGAGATCGAACAGCACCACGCACCTCCAGTCCACTCCGCCGCCGCCACAACCTCCGACGAACCGACCAAATCCATAAAACCCAAACGCCTCCTCATCCTCCTCTTCAACGTCCTCCTCCTCCTCATCGGCGGCAGCGGCAGCCCCCTCATCATTCGCGCCTACTTCCTCCACGGCGGAACCCGCAAATGGTTCACCTCTTTCCTCCAAACCGCCGGCTTCCCTTTCCTCCTCCTCCCCCTTCTCATCTCCTTCCTCCGCTCTCCCCGCCCCCGCTTCTTCCTCATCTCCCCTTTCCTCCTCCTATGTTCCGCCTTCATCGGCCTCTTAACCGGAATCGACAACTTATTCTACTCCTACGGCATATCTTACCTCCCCGTCTCCACTTCCACTCTCCTCGTCTCCACCCAACTCGCCTTCACCGCCGTCTTCGCCTTCTTCATCGTTAAGCAAAAGTTCAGGGCTTCGTCAATAAACGCCGTGGCTTTACTGACGTTTAGTGCGGTGGTGCTCGGCGTGCACTCCAATGGCGATCGACCGGAAGGAGAATCGAATTCCAAGTACTATCTTGGGTTTGTTATGACGCTCGCCGCGGCGGTGTTGTATGGGCTGGTGATGCCATTGGTGGAGCTCATGTACGTTAAGTCTAAGACTCAGATCGGTTATACGATGGTGATGGAGATACAGCTTGTGATTGGGCTCGTCGCAACCACTTTCTCCGCCGTCGGGATGATGATCAATAAGGATTTTCAGGTAATCTCTCCCTACTCTTTGGTCCAGTTTATTTAAACTGTATTTTATTTTAATTCTAAAACCATCTTACTTNCTTGTGATTGGGCTCGTCGCAACCACTTTCTCCGCCGTCGGGATGATGATCAATAAGGATTTTCAGGTAATCACTCCCTACTCTTTGATCCAGTTTATTTAGACTGTATTTTATTTTAATTCTAAAGCCATCTTACTTTCAAGTTTGATACCTCAATTTTTGTCGGCCACTACGTGGAACTGGCTAAACTAAATTCTACATATATACATATAAAAATATTTATAGATTTAAATACTTGAAGATATTAAGGTTTAAAGTTAAATTACATATTAAGGTAAAAAAATTTTAAATTTTCTAAAGAGTATATATATATATATATATCAAATTAATTCTACGAAGAAATATAAAAGAAGACGCAAAAATTCATAAAAATCACAAAAAATATAAGCTATTGCCGTGTTTCCAAGTTTAGTCCTAGCTTTATAGCTAATTTTGTTTTCTTGAGTAATAGATCAATGGCCTCTAAAATATTCCCTTAAGATTAAAAATTTCATATGTTTCGAGACCTTGGCCTCTTTATATTATTTTCATCCCTTAAAAATTTTTAGGGAGATTTACATACATACCATTTAATTTCTATATATTTGCACACACGTATGTGTGTGCGTCTATATCTAACTAAAGGCCCTAAACATCTATTTTTACATAAAAATGCCATCTTCTATCCATATATGAAAAGATGTCTTACATTTAAAAGTTAAAAATGGTGATATATTTTATTTGATGTAAAAATTTTTGGTGGTATAAATATAAAAATAAAATTTCGGTGTTAGATATATAAATACATAAGAATTGGGTGGTATTATTACAGTTCTTTCAATTCCCGTTTTTAATTTTTTCTTCTTTTATAAGAAGTTTAGCCAGTTAATTAGCCGTCTAAAGATCATTAATTAGTTGGTAATTGCTTAATTAACAGTCGGCACATGCTTAATTAATCAGTCGGCACATGCTTAATTAAATAGTCAACCTACGATTCAATCGTTGATTATTTTGATACTAGTACCAACATGTGCGGGGCCTGTTAGAGTGCTCGCTTAAAATTTCCGTGGGGGCATTTAGGTATGCACATGCCATTCAATATGTGAAATTTAAGTTCAGATTTCTATGTATTTACATATCTAGCACCCAATTTTAGATTTTACATTTTACAATTTAACATTCATACCACCCGAATTATGTATATCACATAATGAAATACATATTTTCATGCATAGAGAAGATTGTAGGCAAGTAATAATTGAAATTTAGGTATTAAATATGTAAGAACACAGGAATTAATAAAGGGCATGTATGTAAATTATTCTTTATTTTTTAAGTGAGATTAGCATTTTTAAGTTCGATAAGCTAGATCTGACCAAATTATCATTTAAATATTAAGATTATATCATGAGCTACTTGATAGTTTAGGACCAAATTGCCCCTTAAAGAAGAAATCTTTCATTATAAAATTTGTCTTGTTATGAAGCAAAAAAAAAGGGTTGACCTGATTGACCTGATTTTGTTTCTTGAACACATCATTTTTAGAATTCAATGTAGTGCATTAATCAATAAAGGCTTCATTAATAACATAGGAATTAAGTATTTTGATTTTAGAAGAATTTTGCTTGAACAAGCAATAGTATTAACATATATTTTTCCATGGGTATCAACATAACCTTCTAAAAAAATGGTATTTTGATGAGACAGATCTAGTAGTACCAAAAATATTGTAAAGTGAGAAATATGACTAAATAAATCATGCAGAAATCTAGTTAACAAGACCATTTGAAGTAAGAAACTGAACATAATGACAAAATATATTGATGAACCTGACTTCACTCGATTTTAGTTCAATTGAGTATTGATATGTTGAAAAAAAATATAAAATAATCAAATGGAATCAATTCCACTCATTCAAAGTGCCTTGATTTTTTCGGGGAAGCCGTCATAATATCTCTTAAAAAATTTATCAATGTACCCTAATTCTCTAAACATACCACGAATTGTCACCTAACATATAGCATGACAATTAATTGTCATCCAACTCCCACCAACATTTGGTATCCATTAATCATTGACATGTGTATGCACCTTTTTAGCCATCAATATCTCCACTTATAAAAGGAAAGATTAATTGTTCCACCAAACATCAAGCAACTTCTAACATCTTTAATCGGTAGTCCTATTGCATTTATCAACACCTAATATTTGATGCCACTCGTTGGATATTATTCTTTAATTTTACAATGAAAGATATTAATGTGGTCATTGTCCACCACTGACATCTAATATTCCCAATCAACTGTTCTTCGTTTTTGTTAATTAATGACACCAATTGTTTGTCATTTAACTTTTGCGAAATGATTCCACTAGGGGGCACTTGCCACGTAGCAAGTGGACCCCACTGTAATAGCTGGTTGGGTAAATTTAAAGAGTGGTGGGGCCCACTTGCCAAGTGGCACATGCCCACTTGGCTCCAGACACAAATTTTACTCCCGGCGTCCTGATGGAATAATTTTTCCATAAAGAGAGTAGTTGCAACTTAACAACTCAAGTTGCCAATGATTCCTAATTTCATCATGGAAGCTACCTTTCAAAGTTCATAACTGTTCTACTAGATGAATCCCTTCCTTTTCGTGATATACAACTTATTCTAAAGGATTTATTTCAATCATTTCAAATTCTATCGCTTCCTTTCTTCTCTACTTCAATCATATACCATAAAAATTTACTTCATCACATACCATAATAATTGTTGATCAAAAGAAACTAAAATAGCATTTATTTTTTTATTTAATTCAAAATATTGTGTCAATTTTTTTTTTCCATTTATAAAATTGCAAGGGAAGGTGACTTGTCTTACATAATCAGCTGAAGTAGGGTTAATTTCCGCAAATAAAGAATTTTTACAGATTCAATTATGTAAATGCAATATATTATAAGGTGATATTTGCATATTTGTCTTATATCTATAAAAATTCCACATGATGACATATACCACCCAAATAAGCTACAAACTTGTAATTACATATCTAACACCTTAATTTGTAATTTTTAGATTTATATTACCTAAATATTTCATATCACACAGAAATATTATCTTTTCAATTTAAAAAAAAGAGCAAAATATATCTTTTTCATGTATTATGTAATATTAAAATACATAGGAAGCGAGTGGTATATATGTAAATCTTCATATAAACTTTTGGCATAATACTAGGCCTGTAGTCAAACATTATGACACGGATTACATATCAAATGTACTTTAAGAATCTCATTTATAATATACCTGCCAATCTGAGTAAGCTGTCTACGTTATTTAATTGTACATCAGCAGGACCAAATTCTACATTTTAATAAAAAATTATCTCATTATTTAAACTGCAATCTATAATAAAAATTAGTCCCATTACATAATTTTTTTTCAATATTTGGAACGTCAAATCTTTCCAAACTTATATGACTTTTGACTAAAGTAAGCAAACATAGGAAACTTACATACATACCACAAAATTTTATGTATTTACATATTAAACTCTTAGGTGTCATATATATATATAGAAATATTTTTATGTGATATTAAAAAACTTTGTACTAAACATATAAATATGAAAGTTTAAATATTAGATATGTAAAAAAATATAAAACTTGTGGTATATATGTAAATATCTTTTTTTAAATATAACAAAACTATCAACTTTCATTTTATCAATTTATTGAATATTTNGTTATTCTTTATTTTTTAAGTGAGATTAGCATTTTTAAGTTAGATAAGCTAGATCTGACCAAATTATCATTTAAAAATTAAGATTATATCTTGGGCTACTTGATAGTTTAGGACCAAATTGCCCCTTAAAGAGGAAAATTTTTATTATAAAATTTGTCTTGTTATGATGCAAAAAAAAATGAGTTGACCTGGTTGACCTGATTTTGTTGCTTGAACACATCAATTTTAGAATTCAATGTAGTGCATTAATCAATAAAGGCTTCATTTATAACATAGGAATTAAGTATTTTGATTTTAGAAGAATTTTGCTTGAGCAAGCAATAGTATTAACATATATTTTTCCATGGGTATCAACATAACCTTCTAAAAAAATGGTATTTTGATGAGATAGATCCAATAGTACCAAAAATATTATAAAGTAAGAAATATGCCTAAATAAATCATGTAGAAATCTAATTAACAAGACATTTGAAGTAAAAAAATTGAACATAATGACACAATATGTTGATGAACTTGAATTCACTCAATTTTAGTTCAATTGAGTATTGATATGTTGAAAAAAAATATAAAATAATCAAATGGAATCCATTCCATTCATTCAAAGTGTCTTGATTTTTTTGGGAAGTCGTCATAATATCTCTTAAAAAATTTATCAATATACCCTAATTCTATAAACATACCACTGATTGTCACCTAATATATAGTATCACAATTAATTGTCATCCAACTCCCACCAACATTTGGCATCCATTAATCATTGACATGTGTATGCACCTTTTTAGCCATCAATATCTCCACTTATAAAAGGAAAAATAAATTGTGCCACTAAGCATCAAGCAACTTCTAACATCTTTAATCGGTAGTCCAATTGCATTTATCAACACCTAATATTTGATGTCACTCGTTGGTTATTAGCCTTTAATTTTACAAGAAAAGATATTAATGTGGTCATTGTCCACCACTGACATCTAATATTGCCAATCAATTGTTCTTCGTTTTTGTTAATTAATGACACAAATTATTTGTCATTTAACTTTTGCGAGATGATTCCATGAGGGAGCACTTGCCACGTAGCAGGTGGACCCCACTGTAATAGCTGGTTGGGTAAATTTTAAGAGGGTGGGGCCTACTTGCCACGTGGCACATGCCCACTGGGCTCCAGGCGCAAATTTTACGTCCGGCGTCCTGATGGAATAATTTTTCCATTAAGAGAATAGTTGCAACTTATTATCGCTTGATAACAACTCAAGTTGACGATGATTCCTAGTTTCATCATGGAAGCTACCTTCCAAAGTTCATAATTGTTCTACTAGATGAATCCCTTCTTCAATTAATCGGAAGGGTCCTTTTAGTGATATACAACTTATTCTAAAGGATTTATTTCAATCATTTCAAATACCATAGTTTCCTTTCTTCTCTACTTCAATCATATACCCTAAAAATTTACTTCATCACATAACATAATAATTGTTGATCAAAAGAAACTAAAATAGCATTTATTTTTTTATTTAATTCAAAATATTGTGTCAAAGTTTTTTTTTTTTTATTTATAAAAGTGCAAGGGAAGTTGACTTGTCTTACATAATCAAATAAAGAATTTTTACGGATTCAATTCTTTATTTCTCGCTAATAAAGAATTTTTACGGATTCAATTATGTAAATGCAATATATAATAAGGTGATATTTGCATATTTGTCTTCTAGAATTAATATCTATAAAAATTCCACAAAGGACGACATATACCACCCAAATAAGCTACAAACTTGTAATTACATATCTAACACCTTAATTTGTAATTTTTAGATTTATATCACGTAAATATTTCATATCACATAAAAATATTATCGTTTTAATTTAAAAAAAAACAAAATATATCTTTTTCATGTATAGGTAAGATGGTATATATGTATATAAAAGTTTAGGTGTTAATTATGTAATATTAAAATACATAGGAAGCGAGTGGTATATATGTAAATCTTCCTATAAATTCTGACATAATACTAGGCCTGTAGTCAAACATTATGACACGGATTACATATCAAATGTACTTTAAGAATCTCATTTATAATATACCTGCCAATCTGAATAAGCTGTCAACGTTATTTAATTGTACATCAGCAGGACCAAAATTCTACATTTTAATAAAAAATTATCTGATTATTTAAACTGCAATCTATATTAAAAATTAATCCCATTACATAATTTTTTAAAATATTTGGAACATCAAATCTTTCCAAACTTGTATGACTTTTGACTAAAGTAAGCAAACATAGGAAACTTACATACATACCACAAAATTTTATGTATTTACATATTTAACATGTAAACTTTGTTGTTTACATTTATAAACCCTTAGGTGTCATATATATATATATGAAATTGTGTACTTTTTCTTTAAAATTAAATAATTATAATATTTTTTATGTAATATTAAAAAAAATTTGAACTATACATATAAATATTGAAGTTTAAATATTAGATATGTAACAAAATATAAAACCTTTGTACTATGTATGTTAATATGAAAGTTTAAATATTAGATATGTAAAAAAATATAAAACTTTTGTGGTATATATGTAAATACATTTTTTTAATATAACAAAACTATCAATTTTCATTTTATCAATTTATTGAATATTCTACAATACGTTTACAGGAGCTCCCGAGAGAAAGCCACAACTATGGCCTCGGCCAAACCAAGTACTATGTAATCGTCGTCTTCACCACCATCTTGACACAGTGCTTCTTTTTAGGGTTGGTCGGCACAATAAACTACTCATCGGCATTGCTCGGCGGAGTCTTGCTCGCCATCTGCACCCCCATCACCGAGGTGTTCGCCGTCTTCTTCTTCGACGAGAAGTTCGACGGCGAGAAAGGAGTTGCCGTCGCTCTCTACCTTTGGGGCACGGCCTCCTACTTCTATGGCGAGTACAAATCGTACCGACGGAGCAAAGCCGCGGCCATGAAAGCTAAGCTTCCGGCCTCAGTTTCAGACTGCCACGTTGAGTTAGAAGGAGTCTAAATGATCTCTGAATAATTGATGTTTCTGAACTTTGATGAGTTGCGCTAAGTTGTCATTTGAGGTTCCATATGTAGCTCACTGTCACCTCCCAAAAGAGCCCTTAAGAGAGATGGGCAGCCCAGGATTTAAATACTGCTTTTCGGCACTATTTGCCCGTGACATCACGGTTCTTTGTATTTCAAGAAGTGTTTTTGACAATTGGAATGNCTTTTTAGGATTGGTCGGCACAATAAACTACTCATCGGCATTGCTCGGCGGCGTCTTGCTCGCCATCTGCACTCCCATCACCGAGGTGCTCGCCGTCTTCTTCTTCGACGAGAAGCTCGACGGCGAGAAAGGCGTTGCCGTCGCTCTCTACCTTTGGGGCACGGCCTCCTACTTCTATGGCGAGTACAAATCCTACCGACGGAGCAAAGCGGCGGACTTGAAAGCTAAGCTTCCGGCCGCAGTTTCAGACTGCCACGTTGAGTTAGAAGGAGTCTAAATAATCTCTGAATAATTGATGTTTCTGAACTTTGATGAGTTTTGTGCTCAGGTATCATTTGAGGTTCCATATGTAGTTCACGGTTCATTGTATTTTAAGAAGTGTTTTTGACAATTAGAATGTAATTATAGTGTTGATGCGGCATCGATTAATTTCATTTTTTGGAACGCATCTTAAAGCATTTTCTTAGCCAGAAAAACTCTGATTCAAATTAAAAAATTATTTAAAACCTTGATTTTAGCAATCTTACGGTCCAACTAAACTGCTTGATGGGGTGAACCTGATGATACTTAAATTGATTCAATTTGAGTCAAATTAAGTCTGGATCAATTCATTAAACGACCTAAATTGAGCATTTCGATGAGAGATATCTAATTTGCTTAAGATCACTTGATTCTAAGATCATTAAAATCATCATATTATAAAAAAATTTCTTATAACTAAGAGGAGTCAACGTGGGTCAACCAAGTAGGAAAGATAATGAAAATTAGGTAGCAGATCACTTGTCTCGATTACAATAAGAAAATTCTTTTGACTTTCTTAATGATAAAATGAGAACTCTCCCAATGAACAAGTACTTGTCATTTCTGAACCGAACATTCCTTGCTATACTAACATAGAGAATTACATTGTGAGTGATTATTTACTTTTTGATATATCATACAACCAAAAGTAGAACTTTATTTAAACTCGTTTGGCGGGATTTATCTTAAATCCTACATAAATCCTCTCTACGGATTGTTTGGTTGCAAGTAAGATTTAGTTTGAATGAGATTGAGTAAATCATGTATATTCTTTTAAACCGAATTTATGAAATCTTGAAGGTGTTAAATCCTGAAAACCTGTTTGATATATTAATAAGTAAATCCTAATAAATCCATAAAAAATGTTTGGTGGCTTTAATAGAATTTACTAATACCGAATTTATGAAACCTTGAAGGTGTTAAATCCTGAAAACTGTTTGATATTTTAATAAGTAAATCCTAATAAATCCATAAAAATGTTCGGTCGCTTTAATAGAATTTACTAAATCCCACAAGCTTCAGCTTCTATACGACAGTAATAATAACAAGCTTTTATCCCACTAAGTGGTCGGCTACATGAATTCCTTTTCTCCATTGCATCCTTTTGAGAGTCATAATTTCATTAAGTTTCAATAAATTAAGATCATTTTTTATACAATATGCCCAAGTATTTGTAGGCGGTTTACCTCTTCCTTTCTTAACATAATTCGAATATAAAACATCCCTCTCCTCACCAGCTCATCAGATGGTCGACATTTAATGTGACCAAACCATCTAAGACAATTCTCCATAATTTTATCCATCACATGAGCCACATTAACCCTTTCACGTATATACACATTTCACATTTTGTCTCTAAGTGTAAACCCACTCATCTACCTAAGCATCTCATCTCGGCATCACTTAATTTTATTCTTCTGTTTGAAAGCCCAACGTCATAGAACATTGCAGGTCTCACCACCACCAACAACAAGCCTTTAACCCACTAAGTGGGGTTGGCTACAAGAATACTTTTTCTCCATTGCGTCCTATTGAGTATCATATTTTCATTTAATTTTAATAAATTAAGATCATGTTTTATACAATATGCCCAAGTCTTTTTAGGCATACCTTTGCCTTTTTTAACATAAATCGAATCTAAAATACCTACTCTCCTAACCAGATCATCAGATGGTTGACGTTTAGTGTGACCAAACCATCTAAGACGACTACTACCACAGAAGCTACACCAACACTTTCACAGACATATTCATTTCACATTTTATCTCTAAGTGTAAAGCCACTCATCCACCTAAGCATTCTCATCCCGACGACACTTAATTTTATGCTTCTCTTTTAAAGGACAACATTCTGTGTCATAGAGCACTGAAGGTCTCACAACCATCTTATAAAATTTCCTTTCAGTCTAAGCAGTACCTTTCTTTCGCACAATGGACTCAAAGCATTCCTCCACTTCAACCAATAAAATTGAATTCAACTATTAACATCCCCTTCTACATCACCATCACCTAGAACACTAGACCCGAGATATCTAAAGAATTCACACCTTAGATATATCCACAAGAAGGATATCAACAACAAAAATCATAACCAAGGTACATCCTCATGTAAATGTCCAATAAAAGCATCCAACCATACCTTTGAGTGTCGGAGGGGGTGAGTCGCCGGAGCTGGATTTGTCAGAGCTGGGGTTGGCAAAGCTGTGGTCACCAGGGCATTGGAGTCGTCAGGAGAGGGGAGGGGAGGGTTAGGGCAAGGGAGAGAGGGAGAGTGAGAGAAGGATTGGGATTACAGTAGCTTCGGGGTCGTAGTGAATTTCGGCGGTATAAAAGATTCTTTATGACGTCTTACAAACGACTTCAGCTCCATAGATTATTAACATTAATACCGACAACATTGATCGTCGGTTACTAAAAAAGCCTGTTGATTAACGCATCGACAAAAGACAGGTTATTGTAGCCACTGCAGGTGGTGTGGTTGATCGATCATATAATGGAGGGTGTTGGTCAGTAGGTCAGTCATCTACTTAAAAGTGGTGGTCGTACAATTATAGAGCATTTTACAAGTTATTTGTTGAACAAAGAACCAGTTTATTTACCAACAGTAATAAGTGAGTTGGACTATGTTCAAATTTGATTCACTTGAACTCCAAGCTATTAAAAAATATTCGGGCTTGTTTATTTATTAATTTGAACAAAATCGTTCGAATATTAATCAAACCAAGTTCTAATCATTCATCAATTGCATTGGTTGATTTACAACCCCACTTGAAACTATTTGACATGATTTAGAGCCATACACGGGCCAGCTTAATGAGAAGGCGGCCGTCAAATCTCTTATTTCTTTAACAAAATATTAATTATTAATAATCTGCCTCTTAAAGCTAATTTTGCTAAATTTTTAATTACTTAAATCCAGAATTAAATTCTATAAATTAAAAAAGCTGAATATCTGATGGAATGATGTGATTAGTTTTAACGTTGGATGCTGAAACAGAGCAAAATGATAGTTTCTGTGCAAGACTAGAGAAGCAAGTAATTCTTGAAAAAGAAAATTACTATGCAGAGTCTAACAAGACAATATCTAAGGGGCATTTACATATATCCCATCCCATTTTTATATACTTACATACCTAACGCAGGAACTTTAGTTTTTACATTTATACTGCCCAAATCTTGCATATCACATACAAAATATAAAGTTAAATACATCTCTTAATGCATAAAGAAGGTAACATACATATACATAAAACTTGGAAAAATTTTATGTCTGGACTACTGACGTAGCTCTACGTGCGGACTCCAATAATATGGCACCACGTGTGCTACATCTCAGATGTTATTTTGGGGTTATTTAAGTGGAACAGTGATGGTTATTTCAGGGTTTAGGGTCGCGGAGGTTAATTTCACAAAATATATATTTCGGGGCTATTTCATGATTATTTCAGGGTTATTGCAGAGTTAGCGGTTTCACTTTAATATGTATTAGGTGTTCCGATATAATACACCTGACAGTATATTACTGGGAGTCCGCATATAGAGCTACGTCTGGAGTTAGGACATAAAATTTTTTTCGTTACTTGAAGTTCAGGTGATTGATATGTAAATTCATGAAAATTAAGTGGCTTGAGTGAATATCTTTCAATAAAAGAAATTAACGGAAGATAACACANATAAATAATATTGATGCAAAGTATGATTAAAGATATTAAAGTTCAAGGTTAATGTATAATCCGAATTTGTTCATGAATTACACATGAAGACCAAAGTGTACCATAAGCATTCTTCCTTCAGCCCTATGGCTATTGGCTAATAGCGGGTTCCAAATCTTGCACTTCTAACATCTCTTTCGGAACAATTTAATGAATGAGCGGAGGCTGTCATTATGTCATTGTCCGACCTGTAAGAGAGGTTACAAATTCTTCCATAACTATTGGGTGCTAGTCAACTATGCCACAAACATTCACTTGATGTCTATGAACAAAGTGATCACTCCCAAAGGCAACGTATTGAACCATCTGAGGATTGATTCACTCAACGTGGTAAATAAAAGATGACACTTTAGTGTATTAGTAATCCTTAGTAAGCATAAAATCAGCTCGAAAGAAGCTATGTGGTTAGTCGGATCAATTCGACCCTTACAGGACTCTATTGTGGGGAACTTCAAACTCTCTAAAGGTTTGACCTCAAAGGTTTGTCGAGAGAATGCACTCTGTGACTAACGAGATGCTTCAATACGTCTGAACTGATGTCATTTGTTCAGTGTCGACCAAGTACTGTTTAAGTTCTAAGAGTCTCCTTCTTTATACAAAGCTAAAGAAATCCTTTTGGTGTTGAGCATGGACCCTCCTCTAAGGAGATGTTGCTCCCTTCCCTGAACCAATGCCACTCAGATAGCTTCCAAAATTTGATCCTTCAACTCGTGATTTTTTTGACTCACGAACTCTCTAATGCACTCCATATTACCAAAATCTCTATTATGAGTTTTTTCATCATGTGTTGTTCGTCTTCTCATTTATGTCATGATTCATACTCACTGCACATTATAGAATATAGAATATGAATCTCTCCATGAATCACATCTCAAGGGAATATAGTGTAAGAAAGGCAAGAAAGAGTTAAATAAATAAATAGAGAAAAAGGTGTGCAATAATAAACAATAAAATATCTTGTTGATTAGCCTTTCTCATAAAACGATATCCATATTTATATGGAAGAGGGTAAAATGTAGTGATATTAAATTTATGCCCCTGCTTTTATAGAGGGAGTTACATGTTATTCTAGATACTTTACATATGTGAACTTATCTCTTGGCTTCCTTATGAATTAAATGATTGGACTAGCATGACTTTGGCTTGGTTGGCTAGGTTGAATCGATGCAGCCGGTTGACTGTACTTGATTAGCTTTGAGTTAGAGGGGCTGATTTGATCGGCTAGGCCTTATTGAGTGGTAGATCTAGTTTGTCTATTGACCCTCGATCTCTGGATAAGGAATTCCTGTCGGCAAAATGATGTGACGCTATCGAGCAGAGGGTGAATTACCATAAAGCGATATAGCTCATTCCAGGATGTGGTATTCCTTCGAGATGATTATGAGGCTCTATTGTTTTTCCAATTCCCAATCCCTGATGAGGAATCTTTGGAAGGGGCTCCATTGGACTATTGATGATGTCAAGAAACTGGACTCATTTTTTGAGTCAGATCAACCAAGAGGCAGGTCGATGCCTTCACTCAATTTTTCGATGGTGGTTTGCTCGTGTGCTTATTTGTCTTGCTTTAGTTTGATCAGTTCGAACTCTGAATCTTTTTTTTTGTCATGCTCTAGACTCGGTTAGCCTTTACTCTTCGCTCAGATGGTTGTATCTAATCAGATAAGTGGACTTCTCAGTCTCGTGTCAGTAAGCCCTTTTTTGTCGCACTTTCTCTTATTCAGATTGTTGGATATTCACAGGATCAATGCTAGCACATTCTCGATGCAGAGTTAAATTACATAGTAAGGTATAAAATCTTAAAATTTTTAAATAGTATATAGATCAAAGTTCTAAGAAGAAAAATAAATGAAAGCACCTAAATGTCTTAAAAATCACAAAATATATAAACATTTGCCATGTTTCCAAGTTTAGTCCTACCTTTATAGCCGCATGAATATCAATTTTGTTTTCTTAAGTAATAAAATATACATGAAACATAGATAAGGCGGTCAGCATGTGATAATTGAAATTTAGGTATTAAATATGTAAATACATAAGAATTAAGTGGTGTATGTGTACATCTTTCTTAATTTTTTAAGTGAGATTATCATTCTTAAGTTAGATAAGCTAAATCTTACCAAATTAACATTTTAAAATTAAGATTTTTTTTTAACACTTCATTTTTTGGATGCAATTTAATGCATTACTTAGAAAGGCTTATTTTATAACAATATTAGTTGAATGAGCCTCGCAAAGTTTTAATTCCTTTTGTAGTAATAAAGTGCTACAATATTTTTAATTTACAGGAAATCAAAATTCTGAAATATTTACATAAAAAGTTTATAATTTTACTTTATGATCATCAAAACTTCAATTTATAGTCAAAATGAGTGCACCCAAGCCATGTTTGCTAAAATGTATGCACCCCCTAGTTTGGTTGGTTGAGTGTAAAGCGCTTTGAACATTGGTATATATAGTTGGGCTTAAGTTCTTTTATTCTAAAAAAAAGAGTATTTTGATGAGACAATTTCAATAGTATCAAGAACATTATGATTTAAGCAATAAAGCTAAATAAATCATATAGAAATCTACTTGCAATTTTCACAGGGCCATTTGAAGTAGAAAATAAGCACAATGACAAAAAAACTCAATGAGCCTAAAATCACTCAATTTTAGTTCAGTAGGGCATTGATATGTTGAAGAAAATGAAATAATTAAAATGAATCAATTCCTATCATTTAAAGTGTCTTGATTTTTCATGGAAATGATCTTAATATCTCCTACAAAATTTTTAAATGTATCATAATTTTATATATTCAAGATGAGGATCAAGAGAGAACTTTGATAGTATTTTCAAATTTGAAAAATTTCACAGCTTTAGTAGTCATCATCTGAATCAAATCATCAACAAAAAATGATACCCATTATTGCCTAACATTATCTCCACTATTAGTTAATGTTGGTTTTGTGGACTCTCACTATTGACTAATGCTTGACATTGATCAATTATTAACATTCAAAACTAACTTTCACTGTTGGGAGTCTCCACTAATTCTTACAACAAAATTGATCAAGCAAATGATTGATTGTCGTTTGACGTCCAATATCCCTAGCTAATCAATCATTATATATCATCCACCAAAAACTCAAAATATGTTAACCACTTATGGTATTTAGTTTCCGTAATCTTTTATTGTGAAAGCAACAAATAAAGTTATAATAGTTAGTTTGTTTTCATTTAAGGCTTACAAAAATCACTTCTTTAAAAAAAAATAATTAAGCATACCGCCAATTTTCATCTAATATATAACGTTAGAGTAAATTGTTATCGAACTCCTGCCAATACTTGACATCCATGATACATTTGATATGCACCACATTAGCCATCAATCTCTCCACTTAAAAAAAGAAAAATAAGATACGCAACTAACCATCAACCAACATCTAACATCACTAATTGATAGTCATATTGCATTTATCAACTACCTATATTTGATGTCACCCATCTTGGTCTTTATTTTTTTAAGGAATGCAATTATTGAAATCATTGTCGATCATTGATATCTAATATTCTCAATCGATGATTTTCTCATTCTATTAATTACTGACACCAGATGTTTGTCATTTAACTTTTGTGTTTAGTCTTCTCTTTTTATAGATAGAGGTTGAAACAGTCATTCACCATTGCTTGATAACACTCAAGTTGCCCATGGCTCCCGGTTTCATCATGGAAGCTGCCTTCCATAGTTCAGATTTGTTCTGTTATATGAATCGCTTCTTCGATTAATGGGAAAGGACCTTTTATAATATACAACTTATACTAAAGCAATTATGGCAATCATACCAAATCTTATAAGTTCCTTCCTTCCCTGGTATTTACTCAATAAATTATTGTTCTATTATGATTTCATATTAATTTATTTGTGCATTTGCGGGTTTACCCTTTAGCACTAAAATAAAAATTCTCTTAATTATCGTAAATATTTCAGCTCGCAATAATAATAATAAAATTCATAATATTAATTCAAATATAAAAAAGTATACATGTGTTGTTAATTTTCTAAATGAAATATTGTTGAATTTAATTTTTTCCTTTAGATCAAGCCCAAGGCATAAAGCCTGGGACTGAGGGAGAGGAAAGAAGCGAGAGAGAGAGAGAGAGAGAGAGAGAGAGAGAGAGAGAGAGAGAGAGAGAGAGAGAGAATTAGTGCACAACAATTGCCCTTAGCGGGGCAACATGAGGGTGTTCCCCAAGCTCTTAGATCCATTTTATATATTGAATGAAGTTGTTACAAGAGATGGGTAGGGTAATAACTAAATAGCCGGAAAGCCAAAATAGTCTTCTTTTCGTTACATGAAAAAGAATCCTCTTATTTATAGATATAAGACATGTCTAGAAAATTACATCATTACTCTTGGAGTTACAAGTTATTATGTTCTTTGGAGTTATCAAATATTGTTGTTCTAGAGAGTTATCTGTTATTATACCCCAAAGAGTTACCGATTATTATTATCCTTATGAGTTGTTGTCTTTATTGGCATATTTTTATATATTTGGCACCTTTTCGTATGTTTTGCACCTTTCTATTGTTGGATCCACCCGGCGATGTGGCCAGCCGATCGACAGGGGTGGGAGGTCGAATGAGGTGGTCGACCGGTTTCTACTACCTTCGATATTTTTTGGACATACATAAATGCACTCATGTCTCTTGCTTCTTGGAAGTGAAACTGCAATAAGAATGAAAGACTTTAAAAGTCAAAAAAGCAAATGCAATGACCATACTCCCTTGATTTCAATGTCTCTTAGTTCTCTGTTTTCATCAGCCTCAAAGTGCTCTACCTCTCTTGTTTCGATTTTTTATTAGCGTTATCGGTCAGCTATCTAACCTTCGACTAGTTGAGGTGACCTTTTGTCGATCATATTGTCGTCATCTGTCACTCAGTCAGTAGTGTTATTTTGTTCCTTTTGTTTTTAAGAAAATACATAAAAATGTTTTGTAAAATTCGCCAATATGTAAGTAGAGTAAGACTTTTTGTTGTTTTTTATCTTCATTTAGCATCTTACTTTTATAGGCTATTTTCTTACGATAGCGGCTTAGTGATGAATGTTGGTGGGGGGGAGGGGGGGACATTGATTTGCTTGCCCTGGAGAAGAGTCGTTGATTTTCTTGCCCGGAGAGAGATGTTGATTCTACTCGTCTCGGAAAGTTGTATTGGATCTGCTTGCCCGGGAGTGTAGTCTTTGATTTGCACGTCTGAAAGGGGAATATTTGATTTACTCGGTTAGTTCAAATTTCCCGAGTGTCAACTCAGATGCAGATACTTATGAGCCCTTCGAGTTCTCTAGCCCTTGTCGGACCCAGGAAAATTTAACTAGAATAATTTATATACATAAATTGCTGGCTATTTCGATGGATTAGAATAATAATTGCAAGGGAAGATGACTTATCGTACATAATCAACTGTAGCTATACGCAAAACTTCCTATAAACAACGAAGTGATGCTGAAGTCATGCATGATTTTGCATTGCACCCCACAATGCAAATGTCCAGATTTTATTGCACATGTTGAAAAATGGATTTATTTTTTGTATATGTTGAAAATTGGATTTATTTTTTGTATATGTTGAAAATTGGATTATTTCTCATTTGGTTATTTAAATGCAATATATTATCAAAAGTGAAATATACCTCTGTAATGTATAGCTGTTAAATTTTTCATGTATGGGTCAGGAGCATGATATTTATATAAATATGTAAATAAAAATTTATTTTTTTGCTAATTTCCATAATTATATCACCAAAATCTTGAACTTTTANTATTTAAATGCAATATATTATCAAAAGTGAAATATACCTCTGTAATGTATAGCTGTTAAATTTTTCATGTATAGGTCAGGAGCATGATATTTATATAAATATGTAAATAAAAATTTATTTTTTACTAATTTCCATAATTATATCACCAAAATCTTAAAATTTTCAAAAATAATACTTTGATGCAATCTTTTGAATCTGTAATACATTTACAGGCCCTCTCCAGAGAAAGGCACAATTATGGCCTCGGCGAAACCAAGTACAATTTAATCATCGTCTTCAACACCATCGTCACACAGTGCTTCTTCTTAGGGATGGTGGGCACCATAAAGTACTCAACGGCGCTGCTCGGCGGCGTCATACTCGCCATCTGCATCCCCATTACCGAGTTGCTCGCCGTCTTCTTCTTCCACGAGAAGTTCGACGGCCAGAAAGGCGTCGCCTTCGCTCTCTGCCTCTGGGGCACGGCTTCCTACTTCTACGGTGAGTACAAATCTTTCCGAAGGGGGAAAGGCGCGGACACGAAAGCTCAGTTTCCAACATCTTGCCAAGAACGTAATCATCCCGAATCGCCGCAGCATTCGTCGAACCCATGGTAAAGCACATGATCAAACTGATGGGCTCTTAAGAAGTGTGGATCTGTGCCTTTTTTATAAAAGGCCACAAACACGGCAAATTCATAGTTTCATTAATAAAGCACAACTTTTGACATAAATGATTTTTTTTTTTTCTATTAAAAATTTTTTTTGTTCTTATTGCAACACTACTTTCAAGAAGCACAAGAATCAAAGAACTAAATATTTACACCCAAAATAAGTGAGTACGAATCTTGAGAAGATCTTATGGACTGAAAAATAAGCATGGTGAAAGATGGCCCACAAGAGGTCAAAGGCCACATCAACATGAGCCAAGTTATCCAATGTCTAACCATGACCCCTCCGAAAAATATGTACAAAGTCTACCAAACAAAAGCCCATTGAGGTAAAGAAAAAGACTTACTTAATCAAACAAAGGAACCTGCCAAAATCCCCAAAATAATATCACGAGTAATCTTAGAGAATATCTCAAGACCCACCAGGATTACTCAAGTGCCCAACACATCACCCACATAAATTATTTTTTGGCTTTTCTGTTAAAGGGGCGGGCTACCTGTCGGATTACGATAATATGCCCTCTGCCTAACAACCTATTCTCATCTTGGCAATAAGAACCCCACTTAACGGTCCAACTACTAATAGTCAAGCCAAAGCATATTTCCAAACAAAGTCTGACAACGTATATATCCTCATGGGTCGGTTGACTGACCTTACCAAGCTGTTGAATGTCCTCATCTAAAGCCGACCGAATGTCTTTATCCAAAATCAATCGAAGACCCTCAGCCAAGCCGACTGACAGTCCTCCATAGAGTAGACTGAGTGACCAGCAAAGAAGAACCGACCTTCTGCCCTGTCTCAGCTAAATCAATCAGACAAATCTAGCCGACTGAAGGGAAATTGAGACTAAACGACCAAATGATAGGACAGTCGAACAAAATTATTCATGCATTTCCTTATGACCAAAATACCCCGTGACATCCTTATTCAAATAGGGGCAAACTGATAATTGTACATTTAATACCGCTATGCCTCCAAATAGGGGGTCATTTCTACAGCAAAAGACTAATGAATTGCTCAAGTTAATCCAATCTCATTTCAACTCTATCATTCTCTCTCTCTTTCTATGTTCTACATTCTATTGTTTAGTCGTGTTTTACAGGACAATCTCATATTCAATATATGCTTTATTTCATATCTTGAGATTTTATTATAATTTAATTGAAATAAACTTTCTATTGTTGATATTTTTGCGCAATTGGGATTATTCTAGTTTTTATCAGACTGATGGGCGTAGGTTACATATCAACACATGATTTTTTTAAAACTCAAAAATAACTTGCAGCCTGCCCATTCAGAATCATAATAAACAGTTAATTGAACCACTCTATTGATGTATTGCAGTATTTAATTAATGTTCGTCAAAAAAAAAAAATGATAAAAAAATTTGTATATTTAGTTTAAAATTTGTAGATTTCATATATTCACTTTGCATATCTTAATTTCTTCCGCATTAAAGTAAGAATTAAAGGTTATGATTCTTACAGATATTAAATAAATACTGAATTTATTATAATTCAAATTTTAATTGATTGTCTACATATTATATTAGTTTAAAATAAATTTAATTAATTTAAAATTTATTTTATTTAAAAATAAAATATCTTTTCAATTTGACCTTCTACTGGATAGCTGCCCATAAAATTATAAACTCATAGAAAGCAACTTCGAGTCAGAAATCGTTCACTATTAATNAGGTCGATGCCTTCACTCAATTTTTCGATGGTGGTTTGCTCGTGTGCTTATTTGTCTTGCTTTAGTTTGATCGGTTCGAACTCTGAATAATTTTTTTGTCATGCTCTAGACTCGGTCAGCCTTTACTCTTAGCTCGGATTGTTGTATTTAATCAGATAAGTGGGCTTCTCAGTCTCGTGTCAGTAAGCCCTTCTTTGTCGTACTTACTCTCTTTCGGGCCGTTGGATATTCACAGAATCAATGCTAACACATTCTCGATGTAGAGTTAAATTACATGGTAAGGTATAAAATCTTAAAATTTTTAAATAGTATATAGATCAAAGTTCTAAGAAGAAAAATAAATGAAAGCACCAAAATGTCTTAAAAATCACAAAATATATAAACATTTGTCGTGTTTCCAAGTTTAGTCCTACCTTTATAGCTGCATGAATATCAATTCTCTTTTCTTAAGTAATAAAATATACATTTTCATGCATAGATAAGGCAGTCAGCATGTGATAATTGAAATTTAGGTATTAAATATGTAAATACATAAGAATTAAGTGGTGTATGTGTACATCTTTCTTAATTTCTTAGTGAGATTATCACTCTCAAGTTAGATAAGCTAAATTTTACCAAATTAACATTTTAAAATTAAGATTTTTTTTCGAACACTTCATTTTTTGGATGCAATTTAATGCATTACTTAGAAAGCCTTCTTTTATAACAATATTAGTTCAATGAGCCTCGCAAAATTTTAATTCCTTTTGTAGTAATAAAGTGCTACAATATTTTTAATTTACAGGAAATCACAATTCTGAAATATTTACATAAAAAGTTTAGAATTTTAACTTATGATCATCAAAACTTCAATTTATAGTCAAAATGAGTGCACCCTAGCCATGTCTGCTAAAATGTATGCACCCCCAAGTTTGGTTGGTTGACTGTAAAGCGCTTTGAACATTGATATATATAGTTGGGCTTAAGTTCTTTTATTCTAAAAAAAAGAGTATTTTGATGAGACAATTTCAATAGTATCAAGAACATTATGATTTAAGCAATAAAGCTAAATAAATCATATAGAAATCTACTTGCAATTTTCACAGGGCCATTTGAAGTAGAAAATAAGCACAATGACAAAAAAACTCAATGATCCTAAAATCACTCAATTTTAGTTCAATAGGGCATTGATATGTTGAAGAAAATGAAATAATCAAAATGAATCAATTCCTATCATTTAAAGTGTCTTGATTTTTCATGGAAATGATCTTAATATCTCCGACAAAATTTTTAAATGTACCCTAATTCTATATATTCAAGAGGATCAAGAGAGAACTTTGATAGTATTTTCAAATTTGAAAAATTTCACAGCTTTAATAGTCATCATCTGAATCAAGTCATCAACAAAAAATGATACCCATTATTGCCTAACATTATCTCCACTATTAGTTAATGTTGGTTTTGTGGCTCTCGCTATTGACTAATGCTTGACATTGATCAATTATTAACATTCAAAACTAACTTTTTTTGTTGGGAGTCTCCTCTACTTCTTATAACAAAACTGATCAAGCAAATCATTGATTGTCGTTTGACGTCCAATGTCCCTAGCTAATCAATCATTATATATCATCCACCAAAAACTCAAAATATGTTACCACTTATGGTGTTTAGTTTCCGTAATCTTTTATTGTGAAAACAACAAATAAAGTTATAATAGTTAGTTTGTTTTCATTTAAGGCTTACAAAAATCACTTCTTTAGAAAATAATAATTAAGCATACCACCAATTTTCATCTAATATATAACATTACAATAAATTGTTATCTAACTCCTGCCAATACTTGACATCCATGATACATTTGATATGCACCACATTAGCCATCAATCTCTCCACTTAAAAAGAGAAAAATAAGATACGCTACTAACCATCAACCAACATCTAACATCACTAATTGATAGTCATATTGCATTTATCAACTACCTAGATTTGATGTCACCCATATTGGTCTTTATTTTTTTAAGGAATGCAATTATTGAAATCATTGTCGATCATTGATATCTAATATTCTCAATCGATGATTTTCTCATTCTATTAATTACTGACACCAGATGTTTGTCATTTAACTTTTGTGTTTAGTCTTCTCTTTTTATAGATAGAGGTNGTCGATCATTGATATCTAATATTCTCAATCGATGATTTTCTCATTCTATTAATTACTGACACCAGATGTTTGACATTTAACTTTTGTGTTTAGTCTTCTCTTTTTATAGATAGAGGCTGAAACAGTCATTCACCATTGCTTGATAACACTCAAGTTGCCCATGGCTCCCGGTTTCATCATGGAAGCTGCCTTCCATAGTTCAGATTTGTTCTGTTATATGAATCGCTTCTTCGATTAATGGGAAAGGACCTTTTATAATATACAACTTATACTAAAGCAATTATGGCAATCATACCAAATCTTATAAGTACCTTCCTTCCCTGGTATTTACTCAATAAATTATTGTTCTATTATGATTTCATATTAATTTATTTGTGCATTTGCGGGTTTACCCTTTAGCACTAAAATAAAAATTCTCTTAATTATCGTAAATATTTCAGCTCGCAATAATAATAATAAAATTCATAATATTAATTCAAATATAAAAANCTTCCTTCCCTGGTATTTACTCAATAAATTATTGTTCTATTATGATTTCATATTAATTTATTTGTGCATTTGGGGGTTTACCCTTTAGCATTAAAATAAAAATCCTCTTAATTATCGTAAATATTTCAGCTCACAATAATAATAAAAAAATTCATAATATTAATTCAAATATAAAAGAGTATACATGTGTTGTTAATTTTCTAAATGAAATATTGTTGAATTTAATTTTTTCCTTTAGATCAAGCCCAAGGCATAAAGCCTGGGGACTGAGGGAGAGGAAAGAAGTGAGTGAGTGAGAGAGAGAGAGAGAGAGAGAGAGAGAGAGAGAGAGAGAGAGACAATTAGTGGCACAACAATTGCCCTTAGCGGGGCAAAATGTGGGTGTTCCCCAAGCTCTCAGATCCATTTTATATATTGAATGAAGTTGTTACAAGAGATAGGTAGAGTAATAACTAAATAGCCAGAAAGCCAAAATAGTCTTCTTTTCGTTACATGAAAAAAAATCCTATTTATAGATATAAGACATGTCTAGAAAATTACATCATGACTCTTGGAGTTACAAGTTATTATGTTCTTTGGAGTTATCAAATATTGTTGTTCTAGAGAGTTATCTGTTATTATACCCCTAAGAGTTNAGAGAGAGAGAGAGAGAGAGAGAGAGAGAGAGAGAATTAGTGCACAACAATTGCCCTTAGCGGGGCAACATGAGGGTGTTCCCCAAGCTCTTAGATCCATTTTATATATTGAATGAAGTTGTTACAAGAGATGGGTAGGGTAATAACTAAATAGCCGGAAAGCCAAAATAGTCTTCTTTTCGTTACATGAAAAAGAATCCTCTTATTTATAGATATAAGACATGTCTAGAAAATTACATCATTACTCTTGGAGTTACAAGTTATTATGTTTTTTGGAGTTATCAAATATTGTTGTTCTAGAGAGTTGTCTGTTATTATACCCCAAAGAGTTACCGATTATTATTATCCTTATGAGTTGTTGTCTTTATTGGCATATTTTTATATATTTGGCACCTTTTCGTATGTTTTGCACCTTTCTATTGTTGGATCCACCCGGCGATGTGGCCAGCCGATCGACAGGGGTGGGAGGTCGAATGAGGTGGTCGACCGGTTTCTACTACCTTCGATATTTTTTGGACATACATAAATGCACTCATGTCTCTTGCTTCTTGGAAGTGAAACTGCAATAAGAATGAAAGACTTTAAAAGTCAAAAAAACAAATGCAATGACCATACTCCCTTGATTTCAATGTCTCTTAGTTCTCTGTTTTCATCGGCCCCGAAGTGCTCTACCTCTCTTGTGTCGATTTTTTATTAGCGTTATCGGTTAGCTATCTAACCTTCCACTAGTTGAGGTGACCTTTTGTCGATCATATTGTCTTCATCTGTCACTCAGTCAGTAGTGTTATTTTGCTCCTTTTGTTTTTAAGAAAATACATAAAAATATTTTGTAAAATTCGCCAATATGTAAGTAGAGTAAGACTTTTTGTTGTTTTTGATCTTCATTTAGCATTTTACTTTTAAAGGCTATTTTCTTACAATAGCGGCTTAGTGATGAATGTTGGTCTTAATTGATTTGCTCGCTCCGGGAGGGGGGGAGGGGGGAGAAACATTGATTTGCTTGCCCTGGAGAAGAGTCGTTGATTTTCTCGCCCGGAGAGAGATGTTGATTCTACTCGCCTCGGAAAGTTGTATTGGATCTGCTCGCCCGGGAGTGTAGTCTTTGATTTGCACATCTCAAAGGGGAATATTTGATTTACTCGGTTAATTCAAATTTCCCGATTAATTCAAATTTCCCGAGTGTCAACTCAGATGCAGATACTTATGAGCCCTTCGAGTTCCTCTAGCCTTTGTCGGACCCAGGAAAATTTAACTAGAATAATTTATATACATATATTGCTGGCTATTTCGATGGATCAGAATAATAGTTGCAAGGGAAGATGACTTATCGTACATAATCAACTGTAGCNAGTGACATGGCAAGAGCTATTGTAAAGGTGTTGTCACAATAGAGAGTAGTAGGAGACTTTAGAGTAATGTGACAGTCTTGAAGTAATCCTCTGAAACATTTTATCTCTATCGCAGTTGGGCTCTATATTTAAGTTCGGTTGAAGACCTAATAATGGTAACTTAATTTTTAGCAAACTAAGAGATAAGTGTAGATCCAAGGAATATACAAAATATGCTGTAGATTTTTTATCAATAGGATCTCCAGCCCAATTGACATAAAAAAGGCATTGATTTCAAGATTCCCTTTGATGATTGGTAGACAAAAATTAGTGGTACCTTGTATGTAGCGAAGGAGGCATTTTAACTATTGAAAGCTTTATTGAGTTGGGTGATGCATTGTTTGACTAGCTTGATTGACTGCATGTGATATTAGGTCTTGTGAGAGTGAGATAGTGCAAGGAGTCAATAAGTTTGCAGTAAAAAGAGGGATCATTAAGCTGGTTTAATCAGAGGGCTTGGGAGATTTCCTTATGTCTGTTAAATTTTGAACATATTTATAACTTGTCATGCTAGAAATATTACGTGTTGAGCATATGTAGATTGATTTAGGTCTAGATTGTGTGAAGTGTGGACAACATTTGTACTAAAAAAATTTGAAATAAGTCCTAGAGTTTTCACCTTGAATTTGTTTTGTAAACTTTGGAGAATGATATCAATTGCTTGGGAGTCATTGCCAGCTAGTAAAAGATTATTCGCATGTATCTAGATAAATATATGAATGATGTTTTTATGGTGGCAATAGATAGAGGAATCAATTGTGATAATGTTGAAGTTTAGTTGTTGAAGAAATGTGGTAAGAGTAGTACGTCATTGTTCAGGGGCTTGCTTAAACCCATATATAACAGAACTCTCAGTTCAGCTCACCTCTAAATGAGGGGGAAGGGATCTATTTATCAAGTCTAGGAGAGGCCATTCTCCAAATAAAGAAGAAATTTGGATTACTCCATAGAATGATTCAGTGAGGTTCCATCGGTTAGATGACGTTCCGTTGATATTTGACATTTTTAATGATATCAAAATTGAGTGATCTTGAGTTTATTAGATTCTTCTTGTCGAGAAGCTCAACATGACTATATATGCTTGTGAGATTTGAAATCTGTTCAACCTTCTGATTATGCAATGAAAGCTTTTAAAAGTGATTTAATTGCTTGATCTGAGTTTGATTTAACTTGGATTGAACCAACTTTGATATCATTAGGTCCGTCTCATTGAGTCGGTCAATTTGTTTATAACTAAGTTGAAATCAAAGGTCTAGATGATTTTTAATTAAAATTTGAATACTTCTTACTCAAAAATTCAAGCAGATCGTGTGGGAAATAGAAAATTAGGTGATAATATCAATCATAAACCCACAAAACGATAAGTATTCTTGAATTAGTCTTATCATTATGACGTATCAATCATAAACCCACTAAACAAACAATAAAAATTTTAGGTGATAATATTCTTACTAAATATCTAATTAAAATATAATTATTTTATGATTTCAAAATCATAAGACTAATTCAAGATCTGCAATCATATCCGCGCCGTCTTAAGCCTTAACCATCCATCCAACAAAAAAAGTCAAGAGAAAATACTTTATCCAAGAGACCATGGATATCGAACACCACCACCCAGCTCCACTCCATTCCTCCACCACCACCACCGAACCAACCAAACCCATAAAATCCAAACGCCTCCTCCTCTTCTTCAACATCATCCTCCTCCTCATCGGAGGCAGCGGCAACCCCCTCATCCTCCGCGTCTACTACCTCCACGGTGGAAACCGCAAATGGTTCACCTCTTTCCTCCAAGTCACCGGCTTTCCTTTCCTCCTCCTCCCCCTCCTATTCTCCTTCCTCCGCTCTCCCCGCCGCCACTTCTTCCTCATCTCCCCTTTCCTCCTCCTATGTTCTACCTTCATCGGCCTCTTAACCGGAATGGACAACTTCTTCTTCTCCTACGGCATATCTTACCTCCCCGTCTCCACTTCCNCATCGGCCTCTTAACCGGAATGGACAACTTCTTCTTCTCCTACGGCATATCTTACCTCCCTGTCTCCACTTCTTCTCTTCTCATCTCCACCCAACTCGCCTTCACCGCCATCTTCGCCTTCCTCATCGTTAAGCAAAAGTTCAGGGCTTCGTCAATAAACGCCGTGGCCTTACTGACGTTCAGTGCAGTGGTTCTCGGCGTGCACGCGAATGGCGATCGACCGGAAGGAGAGTCGAATGCCAAGTACTATATGGGGTTTGTTATGACCCTCTCCGCGNCATCGGCCTCTTAACCGGAATGGACAACTTCTTCTTCTCCTACGGCATATCTTACCTCCCTGTCTCCACTTCCTCTCTTCTCATCTCCACCCAACTCGCCTTCACCGCCATCTTTGCCTTCCTCATCGTTAAGCAAAAGTTCAGGGCTTCGTCAATAAACGCGATAGCCTTACTGACGTTTAGTGCAGTGGTGCTCGGCGTGCACGCTAATGGCGATCGACCGGAAGGAGAGTCGAATGCCAAGTACTATATGGGGTTTGTTATGACCGTCTCCGCTGCAGTGCTGGATGGGTTGATATTGTCATTGGTGGAGCTCATGTACGTTAAGTCTAAGAAGAAGATTGGTTATACGTTGGTGATAGAGATACAGTTTGTGATTGGGGTCGCCGCCACGGCTTTCTGCGTCGTCGGGATGGCGATCAACAAGGATTTTCAGGTGTTCTCTCTTGACTCTTTTCTAGTTTCAAAGTTGATCCCATTATTAACGGTCAATTTATTTATACTGTATTTATTTTAATTCTGAAATCATCTTATGAAAACTTTATATCAAGCAACTAAATTTTCTTTTTTTTAAAAATATGCAATTAAAACATTGCCATCTGAAGATTTTGGCTTTAAATATGTGAGACTTGTCTATATTTGCCCCATATAAAATTTTCCGGTGGTCTCTCCTTCTTCTCCAGTTCTTGCAGTCATACCAAATACTATAAGTTCTTACTCAATAAACTATTGTTCTATTATGATTTGGTATTAATTTATTTGTGCATTTGCGGGTTTACCCTCTAGCACTAAAATGAAAATTCTCTTAATTATCGTAAATATTTCAGCACACAACAGTAATAATAAAATTCATAATATTAATTCTAATATAAAAGAGTAACCTGTGTTGCTAATTTTCCAAAAGAAATATTGTTGAATTTTATGTTTTACTTTAGATCATGCTCAAGGCATAAAGCGTCGGGACTGAGGGAGAGGAAAGAGGTGAGAGAAAGAGAGAGATAGGATGAGTGGCACATCAATTCCCATGCACTCAAATCCATTTTATATATTGAATGAAGTTGTGACAAGAAATGTGTAAAGGAATAACTAAATGGCCGGAAAGCCAAAATACCCTTCTTTTTTTTACATGAAAAAGAATCCTGCTATAAACCTCCTATAAAGCCAAAATTACATCATTACTCCTGGAGTTATAAGTTATTATGTTCTTGGGAGTTATCGAATATTGTTGTTCCAGAGAATTTTCAGTTATTATACCCCTAAGAGTTACAGATTATTATTATCCTTATGAGTTACCAGTTATTATTGTCTTGATTGACACATTTTCATGTATCTGGCACATTTTCGTATGTTTTGCCCCTTTCTGTTGTTGGATCCATTCGGCGATGTGGCCAACCGATCGGCTGGGATGGGCGGTCGAAAGAAGTGGTCGGCCGATCTCTGCTACCTTTGATATTTTTTGGACATACATAAATCTCCCCAAGTCTCTTGCATCTTGAAAGTATAACTACTTTAAGAACGAGAGACTTTAAATGTAAAAAAAGCAAATGCGATGTCCATATTCCCTTGATTTCAGTGTCTCTTAGTTCTCTGTTTTTATCGTCCCCGAAGTGCTCTCTCTCTTGTGTTGATTTTTTATTAGTGTTGTCGGTCAGCTGTCTAGCCGAAGCTAGTTGAGGTGACCTTTTTTCTATCATATTGGCTTCATCTGTCACTTAGTTAGTAGTGTTATTTTTTTTTCTTTTGTTTTCAAGAAAATACATAAAAAATATTTTGTAACATTCACCAATATGTAAGTAGAGTAAGAGTTTTTGTTGTTTTTTTAGCTTAATTTAGCATTTTGCTTCTATTTGGCTATTTTCTTACGATAGTTGCTTAGTGATAAATGTTGGTTTTAGTTGATTTGCTGCCTCGGGGGAGAGTTTTTCATTTGCTTGTCGTGGAGAGGAATCTCTCATTTACTTGTCCTGGAGGAGAAACATTGATTTGCTCACCCTGGAGGAGAGTCGTTGATTTGCTCACCCCGGAGAGAGACGTTGATTCTACTCTCCTCGGAAAGTTGTCTTGGATTTGCTCGCCCCGAAGGGTAGTCTTTGATTTGCACGTCTCAAAGGGGAATAGTTGATTTGCTCGGCTAGTTCAAATTTCCCAAGTGTTGACTCCGCGCAGATACTTGTGAGCCCTTCGAGCTTCTCTGATCTTTGTCGGACCCAGGAAAATTTAACTAGAATAATTTATATACATAAATTGCTGGCTATTTTGATGGATCAGAATAATAATTCCAAGGGAAGATGACTTATGCTACATAATCAACTGTAGTTATACGCAAAACTTTCTATAAACAACGAAGTGATGCTGAAGTCATGCATGATTTTGCATTGCACCCCACAATGCCAATGTCCAGATTTTATTGCACATGTTGAAAAATGGATTTATTTTTTGTTTATGTTGAAAATTGGATTATTTCTCATTCAGTTATTTAAATGCAATATATTATCAAAGTGAAATATACCTCTGTAATGTATAGCTGTTAAATCTTTCATGTATGGGTCAGGCGCATGATATTTATATAAATATGTAAATAAAAATTTATTTTTCACTAATTTCCATAATTATATCACCTTAAACTTTTCAAAAATAATACTTTGATGCAATCTTTTGAATCTGTAATACATTTACAGGCCCTCTCCAGAGAAAGGCACAATTATGGCCTCGGCGAAACCAAGTACAATTTAATCATCGTCTTCAACACCATCGTCACACAGTGCTTATTCTTAGGGATGGTGGGCACCATAAAGTACTCAACGGCGTTGCTCGGCGGCGTCATACTCGCCATCTGCATCCCCATTACCGAGTTGCTCGCCGTTTTCTTCTTCGACGAGAAGTTCAACGGCGAGAAAGGGGTCGCCTTCGCTCTCTGCCTTNTTACCGAGTTGCTCGCCGTCTTCTTCTTCCACGAGAAGTTCGACGGCCAGAAAGGCGTCGCCTTCGCTCTCTCCCTCTGGGGCACGGCTTCCTACTTCTACGGTGAGTACAAATCTTTCCGACGGGGGAAAGGCGCGGACACGAAAGCTCAGTTTCCAACCTCTTGCCAAGAACGTAATCATCCCGAATCGCTGCAGCATTCGTCGAACCCATGGTAAAGCACATGATCAAACTGATGGGCTCTTAAGAAGTGTGGATGACTAAGATGCCTCTGTGCCTTTTTTATAAAAGGCCACAAACACGGCAAAGTCATAGAGTTTCATTAATAAAGCACAACTTTTGACATAAATGAATTTTTTTTTTTTCTATTAAATTTTTTTTTTTGTTCTTATTGCAACACTACTTTCATGAAGCACAAAAATCAAAGAACTAAATATTTACACCCATAATAAGTGAGTACGAATCTTGACAAGATCTTATGGACTGAAAAATAAACATGGTGAAAGATGGCCCATAAGAGGTCAAGGGCCACATCAACATGAGTCAAGTTATCCAATGTCTAACCATGACCCCTCCGAAAAATGTGTACAAAGTCTACCAAACAAAAGCCCATTGAGGCAAAGAACATGACTTACTTAACCAAACAAAGGGACCTGCCAAAATCCCCAAAATAATATCACGAGTAATCTTAGAGAATATCTCAAGACACACCAGGATTACTCAAGTGCCCAACACAGCACCCACATAAATTATTCTGTGGCTTTCCTGTTAAAGGGGCGGGCCACCTGTCGGATTACGATAATATGCCCTCTGCCTAACAACCTATTCTCATCTTGGCAATAAGAATCCCACTTAACGGTCCAACTACTAATAGTCAAGCTAAAGGATATTTCCAAACAAAGTCCGACAATGTATATACTCTCATGGGTCGGCTGATTGACCTTACAAAGCTGTTGAATGTCCTCATCTAAAGCCGACCAAATGTCTTTATCCAAAATCAATCGAAGACCCTTAGCCAAGCCGACTGACAGTCCTCCATAGAGTAGACAGAGTGACCAGCAAAGAAGAACCGACCTTCTGCCCTGTCTCAGCTAAATCAATCAGACAAATCTAGCCGACTGAAGGGAAATTGAGACTAAACGACAAAATGATAGGGCAGCCGAGCAAAATTATTCATGCATTTCCTTATGACCAAAATACCCCGTGACATCCCTATTCAAATAGGGGCAAGNACGAAAGCTCAGTTTCCAACCTCTTGCCAAGAACGTAATCATCCCGAATCGCTGCAGCATTCGTCGAACCCAAGGTAAAGCACATGATCAAACTGACAGGCCCTTAAGAAGGTGAAATTTTTGGGCCTGCTCACCGCTCTCAGATACGTGCGGTGGGCCAACAAAATCTCATCCTAGCCAATAAAATCTCATCCTTTATCAAAAGTGTATATCCCTGGGTCTAATCTTAAATTTTAAAAAATAAAAATAATTTTTTTTTATTGGATGGCACACGCGAGATCCGTGCTCGCAATAACAACTCCTTAAGAAGTGTCGATGACTAAGATGCCCTCTGTGCTCTTTTTATAAAAGGCACAAACACGCAAATCCATAGAGTTTCATTAATAAAGCACAAATTTTGACATAAATGATTTTTTTTTTGTTCTTATTGTAACACTACTTTCAAGATGCATAAGAATCAAATAACAAAATATTTACACCCAAAATAAGTGATTATGAATTTTGAGAATATCTTATGGACTGAAAAATAAGCATGGTGAAAGATGACCCACAAGAGGTCAAGGACCATATCAACATGAGCCAAGTTATCCAATGTCTAACCATGACCCCTAAGAAAAATGTGTACAAAGTCTATCAAACAAAAGCCCATTGAGGCAAAAAACATGACTTACTTAACTAAACAAAAAGACCGGCCAGAATTCCAAAAATAATATCACGAGTAATCTTAGAGAATATCTCAAGACCCACCAGGATCACTCAAGTGCCCAACACATCACCCACATAAATTATTTTGTGGCTTTCCTGTTAAAAGGGTGGGCTATCTGTCAGATTACGATAATATGTCCTCTGCCTAATAACCTATTCTCATCTTGGCAATAAGAATCCCACTTAACGGTCCAATTACTAATAGTCAAGCCAAAGGATATTTCCAAACAAAGTCTGACAACGTATATACCCTAATGGGTCGGTTGACTGACCTTACCAAGCTGTTGAATGTCCTCATCTAAAGCCGACCGAATGTCCTTATCCAAAATCGATCGAAGACCCTCAGCCAAGCTGACTGACTGTCCTCTTTAGAGTAGACCGAGTGATCAACAAAGAAGAACCAACCTTCTGCCATGTCTCAGCTAAATCAACCAAACAAATCTAGCAAATGATAGGGCAGCCAAGCAAAATTATTCATGCATTTCTTGATGACCAAAATACCCCGTGACATCCCTATTCATATAAGGGCAAGCTGGTAATTATACATTTAATACCGCTGTGTCTCCAAATAGGGGGTCATTTCTACAGTAAAAGACTAATGAATTGCTCAAGTTAATCCAATCTCATTTCAACTCTATTATTCACTCTCTCTTTCTATCTTCTACATCCTATTTTTTAGTTGTGTTTTGCAGGACAATTTCAGATTCAATATATGATTTATTTCATATCTTGAGATTTTATTATAATTTAATTGAAATAAATTATCTATTGTTGATATTTTTGCGCAATTGGGATTATTCTAGTTTTTTATCAGCCTGATGGGCGTAGGTTAAATATCTTTAAAACCCAAAAATAACTTGCAGCCTGCCCATTCAGAATCATAATAAACACTTAATTGAATAAACTCAGAATAGACGGCTTAAGAAAAGTGAGCCTCTCTATTGATGTATTGCAGTATTTAATTAAATGTTCGTCAAAAAAAGAAAATGATAAAAAAATTTGTATATTTATTTTAAAATTCGTATATTTCATATATTCACTTCGCATATCTTAATTTCTTCCGCAATAAAGTAAGAATTAAAGGTTATGATTCTTTCAGATATCAAATAAATACTGAATTTATTATAATTCAAATGTATTATATTGGTTTAAAATAAATTTAATTAATTTAAAATTTATTTTATTTAAAATATCTTTTCAATTTGACTTTCTACTAGATAGCTGCCCATAAAATTATAAACTCATAGAAAGCAACTTCGAGTCGGAAATCGTTCACTATTAATTAATTCCGAGACTTNATGTCACGTTATGCTAATTCTCTCTTTTGAATTCTTCAAAAGTTGATATAACTTAGAGCATTTACATAAATATCACATAATTTTTATCTCAACATATTAGATACCTAAACTTACATATTTTCTTGGATAACACTCAAATTTTTAACATCATATAGGACATTGTAATCTAAACAGTTTCCAACTAAATGCAAATAATATAGGGCATTGTAACCCGTAAAATGATCTTCCATAATCATTTATAAAAAACTTTAATCCTTAATAAAGTTATTTATTATATCACCAGTGCACATAAAGTAACTTCTACTACCAAACACTCATAAGTTACAATTGTTTTGTCTTTCTAACAAATTACAAATCAATCACATATTAACCAACGCATTAGTAATTTGTTCTCGAATGACCGTCATTTCAGTTGCACATTCCCCTTCCTTAGTACAAATGGTTGATTGTTCGCTGTCATCTCGTAACATAGAACTACCAATTTGATTTTCAGATGAGTCTTCAATTTTTCCTGTTGAGTTGCTTCAGCAAGGAGGAAGTCAACGTCATATCGAGACAGATGTCGCCTAATATAATTGTGTATTGTTATCATCACTATCACAATCAGAACTTGTTTTCAAAATGGGTAAGGAGACATATCACGTAATATCACACATTTCTTCTTCGAGACACCAAATGTCCTCTCGACGATGCCTCGCAAAGAGGAATGTCTTTTGTTGAACACCTCTTTTCTGTTTCGTGTAACATTACTTGCTCGTTCAAAATCAGGTATATGATATCTGATATCAGGATATGATTTGAGATACCCTCGCTACAATGGATAACCAGCATCCACCAAATAATACTTTCATGTAAGGTGTTGAACCTTCATTTTCACATTTAAAAAAAATACAATAAATATTTCGTGACGCAGCATACCTTAAGGAGGATGAGGAAAGCTATAATACGGATTCTGTGTTGCACTCTTGAAAATTTTGCTGTCATGTGCACTACCCTCCCAACCAGGCATGATAAATGTGAAACACATATTAAAGTCACAAACTGCCATGTCATTTTGGGTTGGGGTTCCACTACGTCTGATAAATGCAACTTTCTCATCATTTGACACACGTGCATCAACATGTGTTCCATCTATCGCACCGATGCAATCCTAAACATGTAGCATTAGTAATTCATTAATTAATATCATGCTTTCATGTTAAATTTCATTAATATAAGATTAAATATGTACCTTAAGGAATGACATGTAGCGTCGATCGTGGTGAATCTCCGTAGGAGTTCGTTAAAACGTTGGATCCATTGGCTTTATGGCTTGTTTGGCGAAGCTCACCAAAGCACTCAAACCCACTGAAAAGTACCTGCTAATGGTCTCTAATGAGTGTTGGAAGCATTCCATCGCACTATGCATTGACTCGTTCTGTGATAATATATAAAGAGTAATCGCCAAGACCTCACGGTCAGTCATCCTCATAGACCCATGGAGGCCATGAGATTCAATGAGTCTGCTAAAAAATCTGTAAAAACCTCATGTGTCATGCGGAACATGTTGTGAAATCTTATGGGATGCCCGTCAAGCATTTTCGCAACCCATTTGTCTTCAAAATGCGATGATGTGTAACAGGGAGAATGGCCGATGTATGTGTTGTAGTACTCTACGAGCAAATTGATAGCTGTGTTTCTCCTTCTACGACATACTTGTTTTGGGTCCATAATGATGTACACTGGACACATTTTGACAAAGAAAACTAAATTATTAAGCTAATCATCACTATGAAAAGAAGTCTATTATTTAACCTGTGACAAGTAATAACACAAGCATTCAGTGTAAATCAGAGTTATGGACTTCTAAGGAATTTTTACCAACAGATTAGATTTTTGCAGTTTTCATAAAGATAGTTATATGTAAAAAATAAATTAAACTGAAGTCTCAATCAACAACAGTTCAAATAACCACATCTTCTCATAAACTGTTCAAATAAGCACATAGTAAATACTAAAAAACTCCATTCAAATTTTCCTGCGCTCATAAAAATGTCGTAGATACGACACCCTTCGCTCTTTGGCAATTGCTGTAAAAAAATCTCTCTGCACCGAATCTTGAAGCAGCTCAACAACAAAGTAATAAAGCTCATCATCCACTGCAATACTCGGACCCTGCTCTAAAATTATCACAACCTCGTTAATTGACGTTTTCTGCACTTTATCAGGGGCGTCGTTGGAAGAATCCATAAGGCATGATATCTGGTTTCTGATAGAAGCAGCTCCACCCTTTTTTTTTACCCTCGAGCTTAGATCGCTTCGAGCGGTTTGTGGATTGAATCTCAGTGGGACATGGACTTGGGAAATCAGGTGAATCATCTGATAAGCTGACAGCAACATTGTCCTGTGTTTCACCAAATCCTACCTCGCTGGGAGCACATGCATATTTTCCTGTGGCGACGACACCCATGAACATCAGGTCTAACTTCTCCTCCAAATCGGGTTTAATCCCACATGTTTTATACTTTTTTGCTGCGGGCACCACCTGGAAAAAAAACCCAAATCAGTTCTACAACTTGAAAGAGAAAGATATTATGGAAATTATCAAAAATTAAAATTACTAACCGCGAGTCTTTCTGCTCACCACTCCTCCGAGACATCAATGGTTCGCTTTATCGGCTCCCAACCCAAACCAGTTAAACAACGTTTTAAATCCTTCCAAATTTTCCAATCTTTTTTCAGTTGATCTCATTTGTTTTTCATTTTAGCCTGTCTTACTCCCGTCCTGTGGAGTCTTTAAAATTTTTAATGATATTCTGCCAACCTTCTTTATTGAAAAACGTTGTTGATCTATTATCCAGTTATATTTCTTTTATACAAAGGTCGCAAAATAACATTTTGATTTCTTTTTCCCAGAGTGCTGGTGAACCATATTCTTTAGCCTTACCAACCATGTTAAAACTACAATAAAGCAAAGAAATGAAACACAACAATGACATAATTTAGAAGTTAAGACATGAGAATCATTCATGGGTGTTGCATCATATTCAATAAGAACAAAAAATTTAAGGGAGCATAAAATTGAAAAAATGACACAAAATTTAACTTGGTTCGGTCAACATGACCTACATCCACTGCAAAGGAGGCCAACAACTTTATTATAGCACCAAAGAGGAAGATACAAAGCTTTGATTCATACATTACTCCCTACCCGAAGCAAAAAAAAACCAACAGCATATATAGAAAACCAAGTGCTGCCATGATGGATCCCATCCCAGGAAGCAAAGAAATGAAACACAAAAATGACATTATTTAGAAGTTATAACATGAGAATCATTCATGGGCGTTGCATCATATACAATAAAACCAAAAAATTTAAGGAAGCATAAAAATGAAAAAAAGACACAAAATTTAATGTGGTTCGGTCAACATGACCTACATCCACGGCAAAGGAGGCAACAACTTTATTATAGCACCAAAGAGGAAGATACAAAGCTTTGATTCATAAATTACTCCCTACCCGAAGCATAAAAAAAACCAGCAGCATATATAGAAAACTAAGTGCTGCCATGATGGATTCCATCCCAGGAATCTGGCATAATAGAAGCAAAATATATTACTCCCACAGTGATTCATACATTAATCTCTCCCAGATGCATAATACATTACTCCCTCCCACATAGCCCTTCAAAGCCTGCATACAGTAATTGGGCATAATAGAAAACCGAGAGCATATCTAATAAAGAGGTAACCTAAAGCAAAAAAAAAAAATTGCTGTGATGACCAATGCCAGCTTGTCAAGTACTGGAGCAATGCAAAACAAGTTAGGTGTAAAGATAACATTAAAATAATAATCTTACAATTGCTTATAGGACCATGCCAAGGTACTAAGTGATGCAATGATGGATTACACATGTTTTCTACCACTCAATTTTGATCTACCTCTTTAAAATACCTAACCATTATTCAAATGTCATACATTTTAAGGCCACACCAATTCTTCATATCTATAGTGAAGTAGGCGCCAAACTGATAGCATGGCTTTGCCTATGCAATAGAGATTGACCAAATAGTTAAAGAAATACTGTAAGGTTGTTCCCCTATAGTGAAGTAGGCACGCTAAAATTGTTTCAAACATAATCCATAATCCATGAAAAGTGTTTCAACAAATCCATGAATTTCAATTCTCTTACAACAATTCAATGTATTGCAGCCAGAGATCATCTTATAACTACAACAAAAAGAATAATAGTATCAAATTTTCCAACAACGGGTAATGAAACAAATCAATGAATATTTTCCAAATGCAACATTGAAAACTGAAATCATTAATCCTCATCATTTTTTATGGAATAAAGAAATTCAATGCTCAAACTGAAAACAAGCTTGAATATTCTTTTTTGAATGGTACTTCCAAATGTCCAACAGGTGCTGCAAATCTTCCATAAACAGGTAATGAAACAGGGTTCATTTTGGGTAAGAGTAAAAATAAAAAGTTAATAGGTGCTTGCATTAATAGGTGATTTCCAAAGCTTCCATTAACGGTTGCAAATCTTGTGGTTGTAAATGTTTAACCACAAATTAAACGGGAAGCTACAGATCCTTCCAAATCGTATAGCAAACCAAATTTCGTGAAGCTACAAATTCACCACAGAAAAGGAGAAAAAAATAAAAATGACAGAAACATGAAAGAGATGAGGAGAAAACATCAAGAGCCGCAAAAAATACAATATTCCATTAACAGGTGCTTGCAAATCTTCAACCACAAAAAAATGTCATGAAATGCTGCATACATGCATGTATGGGTGCAAGAACTGCACCTTTGAACGACAATGCCAATGTAAGGGCTAATTTCATGTAAGAGAAAAATGAAGAATTTTTTTGTCTTCCAAAATTTCAAGCCAAAGCAAACTTCGTGAAACTACAGATCCACAACAAAAAAGTAGGAAAAAATATAAATGACATAAACGGGAAAGAGATGAGGAGGAGAACACATCAGGAGCCGCAAAAACGACAATCTTCCATTAATAGGTGCTTGCAAATCTTCAACCACCAAACAATCTAATGAAACACGACAAGCATGCATATATGAGTGCAAGATCTACAACTTCGATGGACAATGTCAAATTGATCCCAAATATAAGGGTTCAATTTGGGCAAGAGTTAAAATGAAGTAATTTTTCGTGTGTCAAAATATCTAGCTAAAACCATTCTTCGTTAAGCTACAGATCCACAACAGGAAAGGAGGAAAAAAGAAAAATGACAGAAACAGGAAAGAGATGAAGAGGAGAAAACATCAGGAGCCGCAAAAATGCACATTCTTCCTCTCAGATCCAAAAATACATGAAGAAAATGGTTCGTCTTTACCTGAGCTCTGCCGATCGAGGGACGATGAAAGAAGAAGGAGAAGGGGAGGCGAGGGAAGCAGCGGGGAAGAACCTAGGGCAGAGGCGAGAAAAGGGTAAAGGGTAAAAATCTCGGGGGAAAGCGGGGCCGCAGGGTTAATGTCGCGGCCCTCTTTAGCTCCGCTTCCGCGAATCTAATTTCCGAAGTCACGAACCAAACGAAAAACTTTCGCGAATAATCGCGTCAAACGACCACACAGCTCCTAAAAAGCCCTCTCAAACGGAGCCTAAGATGCCCTCTGTGCCCTATCTATAGAAGGCCACAGACACGAAAAATCCATGGATTTCCATTAATAAAGCACAAATTTTGAAATAAATGAATTTGTTTTTTCTATTAAATTTTCTTGTTTTTATTGCAACACTACTTTCAAGATGCAAGAGAATCAAAGAACTATATATATACACCAAAAAATAAGTGAGGATGAATCTTGAGAAGATCTTATAGACTGAAAAAAAGCATGGTGAAAGATGACCCACAAGAGGTCAAGGATCACATCAACATGTGCCCAAGTTATCCAATGTCTAACCATAACCCTTCTGAAAAATGTGTACAAAGTCTACCAAACAAAAGCCCACTTAGACAAAGAACAAGACTTACCCAACCAAACAAAGGGATTTACAAGAATCCCCAAAATAATATCAGGAGTCATCTAAGAGAAAACCTCAAGACTCGCAAAGATTAATCAAATTCCCAACACAGCAACCACATAAATCACTTTGCGGCTTTCCTGTTAGGGGTGGGCTACCTGTCGGATTACGGTAACATGCCCTCTACCTAACCGTGTGGTCTCATCTTTGCAATAAGAATCTCACTTAAGGGTCCAAAAACTAATAATCAGACCAGAGGATATTGCCGCACAAAGTATGACAGCCTAGACACCCTCATGGGTCGGTCAATTGACCTTACCAAGCCCAACAAATTTCCTCATCTAAAGCTGACCGAATGTCTTTATCCAAAGTCGATCGCACATCCTCAANAAGAATCCCCAAAATAATATCAGGAGTCATCTAAGAGAAAACCTCAAGACTCGCAAAGATTACTCAAGTTCCCAACACAGCAACCACATAAATCACTTTGCGGCGTTCCTGTTAGGGGTGGGCTACCTGTCGGATTACGGTAACATGCCCTCTACCTAACAGCGTGGTCTCATCTTTGTAATAAGAATCTCACTTATGGGTCCAAGAACTAATAATCAAACCAAAGGATATTGCCGCACAAAGTATGACAGCCTAGACACCCTCATGGGTCGGCCAATTGACCTTACCAAGCCCAACAAATTTCCTCATCTAAAGCTGACCGAATGTCATTATCCAAAGTCAATCGCACATCCTCAGACAAGCTGACCGACAATCCTCCGCAAGGTAGACCGGGTGACCAGCATAGGAGAACTAACCTTCTGCCTTGACTCAGTTAAATCAGCCAAATAATCTAATCAACTAAAGGGAAACCGAGCCTAGACGACCGAAGATAGGGCAACCGAGCCAGAGCCCATTTATTTATTTATATATTCATGTACTTTTTTTATGTCCAACATATCACGTGACATCCTTATTCAATTAGGGGCTAGCACTTAATTGTAAATATCATACTCTTATGCTTATCAATAAGGGGTCATTTCTATATTAAACGGCTAATGAATCGTTCAGACTAATCCGATCTCATTTCAACTCTATTGTTCTCTCTCCCTCTCATATTTTCTCTCTTTCTATATTCTATTTTCTATTTTTTAGTTGTGATTTACACGACAATCTCATATTCAGGATATGTTTTATCTCATATCTAGTGATTTTATTATAATTTAATTGAAATAAATCTCTACTGTTGATATTTTTGCGCAGTTGGGATTATTCTAGTTTTTATCAGCAGCCATGTGGGCGTAGGTTAAATAGCAACACAAGATTTCTATAAACTCAAAATATCTTGCAGCCCGCCCATTCAGAATCATAATAAACAGTTAATTGAGTAAACTCGGAATGGACAGCTTAAGAAAAGTGCGCAACTCCATTGATGTATACAGTATTTAATTAATGTTCGTCAAAAAAAATATGATGAAAAATTAGTATATTTAGTTTAAAATTAGATTTTTGCTGTTAAAAATCTCGGTTGATTGGGAATATATTTTCACTTTGCATATCATAATTTCTTCTGCAAAAAAGTAAGAATTAAAGGTTATGATTCTTAAAGATATTGAATAAATACTGAATTTATTATAACTCAAAATTTAATTGATTGTTTATATATTATATTGGTTTAAAATAAATTTAATTGATTTAAGATTTATTTTTCTTAAAATATCTTTTCTATTTGACATTCCACTGCATAGCTGCCCGTAAAATTATAAATTCATAGAAAGCAACCTCGAGTCAGAANATTTAGTTTGAAATTAGATTTTTGCTGTTAAAAATCTCGGTTGATTGGGAATATATTTTCACTTTGCATATCATAATTTCTTCTGCAAAAAAGTAAGAATTAAAGGTTATGATTCTTAAAGATATTGAATAAATACTGAATTTATTATAACTCAAAATTTAATTGATTGTTTATGTATTATATTGGTTTGAAATAAATTTAATTGATTTAAGATTTATTTTTCTTAAAATATCTTTTGTATTTGACATTCTACTGGATACCTGCCCATGAAATTATAAATTCATAGAAAGCAACCTCGAGTCATAAAACGTTTGCTATNTGTCCAACATATCACGTGACATCCTTATTCAATTAGGGGCTAGCACTTAATTGTAAATATCATACTCTTATGTTTATCAATAAGGCGTCATTTCTATATTAAAAGACCAATGAATCGTTCAGGCTAATCCGATCTCATTTCAACTCTATTGTTCTCTCCCCCCTCTCATATTTTCTCTCTTTCTATATTCTATTTTCTATTTTTTTAGTTGTGATTTACATAACAATCTCATATTCAAGATACGTTTTATCTCATATCTAGTGATTTTATTATAATTTAATTGAAATAAATTATCTACCGTTGATATTTTGGCGCAATTGGGATTATTCTAGTTTTTATCAGCAGCCAGACGGCCGTAGGTTAAATAGCAACACAAGATTTCTATGAAGTCAAAATATCTTGCAGCCTGCCCATTTAGAATCATAATAAACAGTTAATTGAGTAAACTCAGAATGGACAGCTTAAGAAAAGTGCGCAACTCCATTGATGTATACAGTATTTAATTAGTGTTCGTCATAAAAAAATGATGAAAATTTTTTGTATTTAGTTCAAAATTAGATTTTTGCTGTTTAAAAATCTCGGTTGATTGGAAATATATTTTTAAATTCAATATCATAATTTCTTCGGCAAAAAAAGAAAGAATTAAAGGTTATGATTCTTGAAGATATTGAATAAATACTGAATATATTATAACTCAAAATTTAAGTGATTGTTTATATATAATATCGGTTTAAAATAAATTTAATTGATTTAAGATTTATTTTTCTTAGAATATCTTTTCTATTTGACATTACACTGCATAGCTGCCCATAAAATTATAAATTCATAGAAAGCTGCATGGAGTCAGAAAACGTTCACTGTTAATTGTGTGCATTTTCTGTCCAGATACCTGAGGTAGTTCTACGTCCGACGAAGGGTATTACTGAGTTATTTTCAGGTTATTTATGAGTTATTTTCAATAATCCTGAAATAACCCAAAAATAACCCGCGGTCTTTATTTTTGGGTTATTTCTGGGTTATTTCGGGATTATTGAAAATAACCCAAAAATAACCTGAAAATAACTCAGGAATAACCTGTGTTGCACGTAGAGCTACGCCAAGAGTCTGCACAGAAAAATTTTTGCTATTAATTAATTCGGTGAGTTAATTTTATTTATTGTTTTCATTAATTGTATATATATATATATATATATTTGTTTTGTTAATATTTTAATTTAAATTGAAATGTATTTAATTGTGGTAACTATTTTTAAAAGTGAAATTTACGTGGAATGCTTGTGTGTTTTCGTATCTAACAAAGTTTGGGAGTTATGTGAGTCCTGTCCAACGATCAAAGCGATAGTAAACTGAGAGGAGAGAGAGATAGATAGAGATAAAATGAGAGGGAAAACACACAAGACTTACCCTGGGGTATTTTCGAGCTCTATATATATATATATATATATATATATATATATATATATATGTATATATATAGAGAGAGAGAGAGAGAGGAACTCTCTCTAAAGCTAGGGTTGTTTTTTAGAGCCAAAAAGCCCCATTACAAATATTAGAGCCTCTTTTTATAGAATACCGAGGGTCCTTAAGATAGAAATTACATTTATACCCCTGCTTTGATGAGGTGACCACAAGATATTTTGATATTTTCATATTTGGTACTCTCTTTCCACATCCTTTGATATTTTTCAGTTCTTTGCCCCGTTGATTTATCAGATGACGTCATTTATTCAATCCATAACCTTTGTGGTTTAGAAGATGTTAAGCTTGAGCGTTGCAGGCAGTCGAGTCTGAATGGTCTGTCAAGGATGGCCAGCAGATTAGTCATGGATAGTTGGTCTAAGATGACCATCTGATTACCTGAGGAGATGGCCGACCATAGATGGTCAGTCGGCCTCTTGTTGACTCCCAACCAAATTGTTAGGCTTATCAGAATGTCGGGCTCCAACTAGTTGGTTGAAGAGTCATAGGCATGCACATTTTAGCAAGTAAAATTAGAAAAATATTACATAAATATTACCCACTCAGCAATTATAGAAAGATACAAAAAACAGAGAAGAAAAAAGCGGATATCATTATCATTTTTTTCTTATATTTTCATTTTTTGAGTTAACTTCATTGTTAATTAAAATTTAAAAAAAAAACTGTCGTGCGAACCATCTTTTAACAAAGCCAAACACTTTTACACAATCCCAAAATCTCCTAAAACGTCTTTATTATTAATGTTTGTCTGAAGGTTCGCGACAATAGAGCAATAATTTAGCGTTTTAGCGTTACGCAAAAATCAAGCACACACAAATAAATAAATGAGAAATAAACAGGAGGAGACACCTTGATTTTTAGGTGGAAACCCTCTAAAATGGGAAAAAGCCATCCAACCTAGCCAAATTGAAATAATCCACTATGAATAATGAGTGCATAAATTCACTCTTCTCCTAACTTAGGGAAAATGGAGTTATAAAAGTGATAATTGTAAATGTACAACAATAATTCATCGATAATAAACGTACTTTAACTGTAATGAATGTAGTTCTCAGTGATAGTGGGCTTAAAATGTCATGGTCAATTGTTATGGAGACAGTAGTCCGCCGTCACTATTATGAACAGTGATTGTAGCACCAACTTATCGTATAGGCCACAGTTGAAAGTCATGGTATTAGTTAGTCAAGTGAGCCGCAGATGGTTATTTCAGGTGTGTTGATTGGCCACAGAAGTTGTAGTAGGAAGCTAAGAAGTTGGGAGTCACATAAGTCATATTTAGTCATAAAGACTGATGGTGAGTAGACATGACGTTATAGGCCTCATGGGTCAGATTTTGGAGCTGCACAAGACGTGACAATGTCCATAGACGGAAGCCGAAATCAGGAGCTGCACGTGCTGAGATAACGTTCATAGAGGGTCACCTTATGTGTGGTGCGTTTTTGCGCAATCTTCGAGATACGCTCCTGTTCTGTCTTCTAGGTGTTTTTTATTAGACCATCTTCTAGGCATGTTTTTACAATGTTTTCAAGGTGTGTTGTAGTTCTACAACGTACGGTGCAATGTCGTAGTGCATGTTGTAATATTGTAAAAAGCTTTGTTGCAAGGAGCAAGTGTTGATCCATGGTAGTTGATGAGTTGTGGTCGACGATGGCTAGTGGTCATAGAAGAGGGAAGCGTTTGTCCTAGCTTTAGTGCATAAACGATATTGGCTTTAGCCCGTTCTCTCGGTCCCTTCTTCTGATGCAACTCTTGGTCCAGATCCTCTCTTAAGGAGGGGGTATGACTCTATTTATAAAGCCTGTGAGAGACTTTCTTGCAACTAAGGAATCTGGACCATTCCATAGGATGACTTGGAGAAGTTCCCTCGATCAGATGGTGTTCGATGGACATCTTAAGGTCTTAATGATGTCAGAATTAAGTGAGTTTCAGCTTGTTGGATTCGTCTTGCCAAGATACTCAATTTGATTATAAGTCTATCAAATTAAAATTTGTTCGACTTTCTAATTATACACTGAAGTCTCAAAAGTGGTTTAACGACTTGAACTGCGTTTGATTTAACTTGGATTGGACAAACTTTGATATCATTGTGTCTGTCCCATCGAGTCAGTCAATCAGATTATAAGAAATCAAAGTTTTATATGCTTTTTAATTGAAATTTGAATATTACTTGCGCAAAAAGTTCTCGAGAATGGTCTGAAAAGATAAAAATTTATTGATGACTTACCAATTTTAAACCCACCGAACAAATAATAAGAATTTTAAGAGATAATATTCTTACTAAATATCTAATTAAAATATAATTATTTTATAATTTCAAAAGTCATAACACTAATTCAAGATCTGCATATATATCCACGCCATCTTAAGCATTAGCCATCCATCCTCCAAAACAACAACAACAAAAAAGTTTAAGAGAAAATTCTTTATCCAAGAGACCATGGATGTCCAACAGCACCACCCATCTCCAATCCATTCCACCACCACCACCACCGNTTTTCATTATATATATATATATATATATATATATATTTGTTTTATTAACAGTTTAATTTAAGTTGAAATGTATTAAATTGTGGTAACTATTTTTAAAAGAGGAATTTACTGCCTTCCATAGTGAAAGGACCTTTTATAATATACAACTTATACTAATGGAATTATTTCAATCATACCAAACTCTTGGACTCATTTTTATATATTGAAAGAAGTTGTTATGAGAAAAAGGGAGGTAATGCCTTAATTGCTGGAAAACCAAAATGGTCTCCTCTTTACAATAAAAAAAGCAACCTTTTTATAGATCGATAGGAGTATCTAGAAAATTGCATTATTGTCATTGGATTTACAAGTTATTATGTTCCTGAAAGTTACGGGTTATTATTGTGCCATAGAGTTACCCGTTATTATACCTCTGGGAGTTAACGATTAATGTTTTCCTTGGGAGTTACTAGTTATTATTATCTTCATTTGCACATTTTCTTATCTTTGACACCTTTTTGTGTTTCTTGCACTTTTCCGTTGTTAGGTCCATCCGACGATGTGACCAGCAAATCGATTGGTCGGGCGAATGACGTGATCTAATGGTCTCTGCTACATTCAGTAATTTTAACACTGACTAATCTTAGTGTATTGCGGTGGGCCCACTTGACATGTGACGTTCTACTATTGAACTTCAGATGTAAATTGTGTCCGGATGTAATATTTTCTCCCAGACTCCAGACTTTGAATATAATATTTTTTCCAAAGAGTCAAATGCAAAAAAAAAGATAAAAATCTCTGGTTGCTAGCAAGATTTCAAATGTCGCCCAAAACAATATCTTGATTCTGAAAACCCATGAAATCGACAACAAGTTCAAAAAATTATGTAAAATCAAATAAAATTTAATTCAAACTAATAAAAAATCTTATTTTATGCAAATAAAAGCTATTTTACAAGCAAGTTCTCAACCCTATTTGCTAAAATGAACACCTATCGAACAAACTTCTTATACAACACTTGGGGTAACTCCGTTTGAAGGCCCTCTTTAGCACATCCTCTATAAGATTGTCCAATGAAGACTTTTTGCCTCTCACCAAAGAATCTCCCTCTAAACCACCTGATCAAACTGATGTGCTCTTGAGAAGTGTGGATGACTAAGATGCCCTCTATGCCCTATCTATAGAAAGCCACAAACACGAAAAATCCATGGATTTCCATCAATAAAGCACAAATTTTGAAAAAATGAATTTGTTTTTTTCTATTAAATTTTCTTCTTCTTTTTGCAACACTACTTTCAAGAGGCAGGAGAATCAAAGAACTATATATATACACCCAAAAATAAGTGAGGATGAATCTTGAGAAGATCTTATAGACTGAAAATAAGCATGGTGAAAGATGGCCCGCAAGTGATCAAGGATCACATCAACATTTGCCCAAGTTAACCAATGTTTAACCATAACCGCTTTGAAAAATGTGTACAAAGTCTACCAAACAAAAACCCACTTAGACAAAGAGCAAGACTTACCCAACCAAACAAAGGAATTTACAAGAATCCCCAAAATAATATCAGGAGTCATCTAAGAGAAAACCTCAAGACTCGCAAAGATTACTCAAGTTCCTAACACAACAACCACATAAATCACTTTATGGCTTTCCTATTAAAGAGGTGGGCTACCTGTCAGATTACGGTAACATGCCCTCTACCTAACAGCGTGATCTCATCTTTGCAATAAGAATCTCACCTAAAGGTCCAAAAACTAATAATCAGACCAAAGGATATTGCCACACAAAGTATGACAGCCTAGACACCCTCATGGGTCGGCCGATTGACCTTACCAAGCCCACCGAATTTCCTCATATAAAGCTGACCGAATGTCTTTATCCAAAGTCGATCGCACATCCTCAGACAAACTGACCGACAATCCTCCGCAAGGTATACCAGGTGACCAACATAAGAGAACTAACCTTCTGCCTTGACTCAGTTAAATCAGCCAAATAATCTAATCAACTAAAGGTAAACCGAGCCTAGACGACCGAAGATAGGGCAACCGAGCCAGAGCCCATTTATTTATTTATATATTCATGTACTTTTTTTTATGTCCAACATATCACGTGACATCCTTATTCAATTAGGGGCTAGCACTTAATTGTAAATATCATTTCTATATTAAAAGACTAATGAATCGTTCAGGCTAATCCGATCTCATTTCAACTCTATTGTTCTCTCTCCCTCTCATATTTTCTCTCTTTCTATATTCTATTTTCTATTTTTTAGTTGTGATTTACACGACAATCTCATATTCAGGATATGTTTTATCTCATATCTAGTGATTTTATTATAATTTAATTGAAATAAATCTCTACTGTTGATATTTTTGTGCAATTGGGATTATTCTAGTTTTTATCAGCAGCCAGAGGGGCGTAGGTTAAATAGCAACACAAGATTTCTATAAGCTCAAAATATCTTGCAGCCTGCCCATTCAGAATCATAATAAACAGTTAATTGAGTAAACTCGGAATGGACAGCTTAAGAAAAGTGCGCAACTCCATTGATGTATACAGTATTTAATTCATGTTCGTCAAAAAAAATATGATGAAAAATTAGTATATTTAGTTTGAAATTAGATTTTTGCTGTTAAAAATCTCGGTTGATTGGGAATATATTTTCACTTTGCATATCATAATTTCTTCTGCAAAAAAGTAAGAATTAAAGGTTATGATTCTTAAAGATATTGAATAAATACTGAATTTATTATAACTCAAAATTTAATTGATTGTTTAT
>JXCR01143099.1:157490-175633 GCA_002079205.1 Phalaenopsis hybrid cultivar | reverse complement strand
TATATATATATATTTGTTTTGTTAATATTTTAATTTAAATACAAATGTATTTAATTGTGGTAACTATTTTTAAAAGAGAAATTTACGTGCACATCAGAATGCTTGTGTTTTCATATCTAACACTCAAAGTTTGGGAGTCATGGGCGGGCTCTAAAATCCATTATAGAGAGAGAAAGAGAAAGAGAGAGAGAGAGAGAGAGAGGGGGGGGGGAGGAGGAGGAGGAGCTCCCTCAAAGTATGGGTTTATTTTTAGAGCCAAAAAGCCCCATTACAAATATTAGAGCCTCTATTTATAGAATATTAAGATAGAAATTACATTTATGCCCTGCTTTGATGAGGTGACCACAAGATAGTTTGATATTTTCATATTTGATACTCGCTATTGGCATCCTTTGATTTTTTTCAATTCTTTGCCCCATTGATTTATCAGATGGTGTCATTTAGTCAATCCATAACCTTTGTGGTTTAGAAGATGTTAAGTTTGAGCGTTGCAGGCAGTCGAGTCTGAATGGTCTGCCAAGGATGGCCAGCAAATTATTCATGGATAGTTGGTCTAAGATGACCGACCGATTACCTGAGGAGATGGCCGACCATAGATGGCCGGTCGGCCTCTTGTTGACTCCCAACCAAATTGGTAGGCTTACCAGAATGTCGGGCTCCAGCTAGCTGGTTGAAGAGTCATATGCCTGCACATTTTAGCAAATAAAATTAGAAAAATATTACATAAATATTACCCACTCAGCAATTATAGAAATGTACAAAGTACAAAGAAGAAAAAAAACGGATATCATTATCATTTTTTTCTTCTATTTTCATTTTCTAACTTAATTTCATTGTTCACTAAAAATTAAAAAAAAAATTGTCGTGTGAACCATCTTTTAACAAAGCCAAACACTTTTGTTCAGGCACAATCCGAAAATCACTTAAAACGTCTTTATTATTAAAGCATGTCAAAAGGTTCGCGACAATAGAGCAATAATTTAGCGTTTTAGCATTACACAAAAATCCAGCACACACAAATAAATAAATGAGAAATAAACAAGAGGAGACACCTTGATTTTTAGGTGGAAACCCTCTAAAAGGGGAAAAAGCCATCCAGTCTAGCCTAATTGAAATAATCAACTATAAATGATTAGTACATAAATCCACTCATCTCCTAACTTAGGGAAAATGGAGTTATAAAAGTGATAATTGTAAATGTGCAATAATAATTCATCGATAATAAACATACTTTAACTGTAATAAATGTAGTTCTCAGTGATAGTAGACTTAAAATGCCATGGTCGATTGTTATGGAGGCAGTAGTCCACTGTGACTATTATGAACAGTGATTGTAGCACCAACTTATCGTATAGGCCACAGTTGAAAGTCATGGTATTAGTTAGCCATGTGAGCCGCTAATGGTTGTTTCAGGTGTGTTGATTGGCCACAGAAGTTGTATTAGGAAGCTATGGAGTTGGAAGTCACTTAAGTTGTATTTAGTCATAAAGACTGGTGGTGAGTAGACATGACGTTATAGTCCTCATGGGTCGATTTGGGAGCTGCACGAGACATGACAATGTCCATAGACGGAAGCTGAAATCAAGAGTTGTACGTGCTGAGAGAACGTTCATAAAGGGTCACCTATGTGTGGTGCGTTTTTGCGCAATCTTCGAGGTACCCTCCTGCTCTGTTCTGGGTGTTTTTTATTAGACCATCATCTAGACTTGTTTTTACACTGTTTTCAAGGTGTGTTGTAGTTCTACAACGTACGGTGCAATGTCGTAATGCATGTTGTAATTCTGTAAAAAGCTTTGTTGCAAGGAGCAAGTGTTGATTGATGGTAGTTGATGAGCTGTGGCCGACAATGGTTAGTGGCTATAGAAGAGGGAAGCGTTTGTCGAAGCTTTAGTGCATAAACGATAATGTGCTTTAGCTCCTTCTCTCAATACTTCTTCTGATGCAACTCTCGGTCCAGGTCCCCTCTTAAGGAGGGGGTATGATTCTATTTATAAAGCCTGTGAGAGACTTCCTTGCAACTAAGAAATCTGGACCATTCCATGAGACGATTTGGAGAAGTTCCCTCGATCAGATGGTGTTTGATGGACATCTGAAGGCCTTAATGATGTCACAATTGAGTGACCTTGAGCTTGTTGGATTCGTCTTGCCAAGACGCTCAATTTGACTATAAGTCTGTCAAATTAAAATCTGTTGGACTTGCTAATTATACACTGAAGCTCAAAAGTGGTTTAACGACTTGAACTGCATTTGATTTAACTTGGATTAGACAAACTTGATATCATTGTGTCAGTCTCATCGAGTCAGTCAGTCAGATTAAAAGAAATAAAAGTTTTAGATGATTTTTAATTGAAATTTGAATATTACTTGCTCAAAAAGTTCTCGAGAATCGTCTGAAAATAGAAATTTATTGATGACTTACCAATTTTAAACCCACCGAACAAATAATAAGAATCTTAAGTGATAATATTCTTACTAAATATCTAATTAAAATATAATTATTTTATAATTTCAAAGTCATAACACTAATTCAAGATCTGCATATATATATCCACGCCATCTTAAGCATTAACAATCCATCCTCCAAAACAACAACAAAAAAAGGTTTAGAGAAAATTCTTTATCCAAGAGACCATGGATATCCAACAGCACCACCCATCTCCAATCCATTCCACCAACACCACCACCACCACCACTTTCACCGAACCAACCAAACCCATAAAATCCAAACGCCTCCTTCTCTTCTTCAACATCCTCCTCCTCCTCATCGGCGGCAGCGGTAACCCCCTCATCCTCCGGGTCTACTACCTCCACGGTGGAAACCATAAATGGTTCACCTCTTTCCTTCAATCCACCGGCTTTCCTTTCCTCCTCATACCCCTCCTCTTCTCCTTCTTCCGCTCTCCCCGCCGCCAGTTCTTCCGCATCTCCCCTTTCCTCCTCCTATGTTCCACCTTCATCGGCCTCTTAACCGGAATGGACAACTTTTTCTTCTCCTACGGCGTATCTTACCTCCCCGTCTCCACTTCCTCCCTCCTCATCTCCACCCAACTCGCCTTCACCGCCATCTTCGCCTANTCCTTTCCTCCTCATACCCCTCCTCTTCTCCTTCTTCCGCTCTCCCCGCCGCCAGTTCTTCCGCATCTCCCCATTCCTCCTGCTATGTTCCATCTTCATCGGCCTTTTAACAGGAATGGACAACTTTTTCTTCTCCTACGGTGTATCTTACCTCCCCGTCTCCACTTCCTCCCTCCTCATCTCCACCCAACTCGCCTTCACCGCCATATTCGCCTTCTTCATCGTTAAGCAAAAGTTCAGGGCTTCGTCAATAAACGCGGTGGCTTTACTGACGTTTAGTGCGGTGGTGCTCGGCGTGCACGCTAATGGCGATCGACCGGAAGGAGAATCGAATACCAAGTACTATATGGGGTTTGTTATGACCCTCGCCGCGGCGGTAATGTATGGGCTGATGTTGCCATTGGTGGAGCTTATGTACGCTAAGTCTAAGATGAAGATCGGTTATACGTTGGTGATAGAGATACAGTTTGTCATTGGTGTCATCGCCACGGCTTTCTGCGCCGTCGGTATGGTGGTCAGCAAGGATTTTCAGGTGATCTTTCCTTACTCTTTAGTCCAGCCAAAAAAATTAATTTATTCGTATAACACATCCCACTCTTTTATATTTACAAATTTAACAGCTAAATTTTACTTTACATTTATACCACCAAAATCTTTCAGATTAAGCCAAAGAGTATGCATTTCACTGGATGAAAAAAGTAAAACACAACTTTATCTTATGAAGTGACAGGCAAGTAAAAACTAAAATAAATGTGCTAAATATGTAAATAGATAGAAATTAGTGGTTTGTATGCGAGGCTTCAGTCATTTTTTTAAGGCTAGTACGAGTTGATCATATGCAAATTTAGGATATAGATTTGAAGGAATAATTACATATTAAAGCATAATTACCTATTAGTTACATTTGTACGACAATTTGTATTTTGACCAAAGATTAGTAATTATGTGAGTGCTATGTCACGGACAAAAAGACCCACATCGGCTAGGTGTATGACCGAAAATTAGCATTTAAGTCCTGGGTTGTCCATCACCCTGAAGAGCTCTTTTGAGAAGTGAAAAGTGGTATCAGAGTAGATTACTGTCTGTCAGGTGTGTGGACTCTCCAGGGTCCAGTGGGACCCTCGGAGGAGCCGATCCGTGACGAGTGCGTCATGTGATTGAGTGAAGGAGAATGTCACGGATAAAAAGTCCCACATCGGCTAGTTGTAGGGTCAAAAAATAGTATTTAAGTCCTAGGCTGCCCACCACCCCCGAAAAGCTCTTTTGGGAGGTGACAGTTAGCTAGCGGAATGCTGCCAATCGACATGTGGAGATGGCTAAACTAAAATTGGTCGGTCAAATATACACATAAAAATATTTATAAATTCAATTATTATAAAGTTATATAAATAAAAAACTATGATAAAACGGATGATAAGTATTATGATGCACGAATAACATTGATGCAAAGTATATTTAAAGATATTAAAGTTTAAGTTTAATGTTAAAGCTACATGTGTCCGTAAATCACATTTCAACGGAAGAGAGCATAAGAAGGGAAATATATATATATATATATAGAGAGAGAGAGAGAGAGATACGTAGAGAGAGAGAGAGAGTACACAGTAATGAACAAGAAAACAATATTTTGATCAATCTTTTCTCATAAAATGATCTCATTATTTATAAGAAAAAATGTATAATGTAGTGATATTTTGATTTTGCCTTTTCTTTGTTGGGGGCCATTACATGATATTTTAGGTATTTTATATGGGTGAGCTAATTGCTCGACTTTTTATGACTTGGCCAACTGGTCTAGCATGACTTTGGCTCATTAAGGCCGGCTTGGTTGGCTTCGTTAATACGGTACAGTTAGTTGGCTGAACTTGATTAGCATTGAGTCGATGGGATTGAATCGATCAACTAGGCTAGCTTTGTCATCTAGTATGGCTATTGATCATCAATCTTTGGATGAGGAGCTCATGTCAGAAGAATGGGGTCTTTATTTGGTAGTAGCCAATTGCTAAGTGGTCAACCACTGAATCTACAAGTACATTGATCCGAAGTAGAGGGTAGTTGTCCTTTAGGCAGACGATGTTCAGATTGTTGAAGACTGCACATATCCTACACTTGCCATTTTCTTTTTGTACCATGACTACGTTCGAAACCTATGTTGGATACTAGACTTCTCGTATACAACCGGCCTCCAGTAGCTCTTAAACTTCCTCTATGATTGGCTTCGTTAAGTTGACAACTGAGAAGATCATCTTGTGAGATTGCTCTGGGTTTCCTCAGGCAATGATCACCTCTTTGTTGACTGAAATCTTTATTGCTACATGGTATGTAGAGATAATAGCTTTGAAGTTATTGAGCAGAGGGCGGCTGAAAATGGCTTTATAAGTTGGTAATGAGTCAAACACTATCAAGTCCTCCATATTTGTGAATTGTTTATCTTTTTCCCCCCATTTAATTAGTAGGTTGATAGTTCTCAAAACTTCCTTCCTCTCACTAGGTAAGTCATGCTATTGTAGACAACCAGTCATTTCTAAGATTCAGCTTATCAAACACTAATTTAAACAGAATATTTATTGAGCTACCAATGTTAATAAGGATGCTACCGATCTGATGGTTCCTACTTAGTGTCGCGACAACGAAGACGTGCTTGTAACGATTCTCCTTGAATGGATGATCTACATTGGTGGAGTGATGGTGAATACACATTGTTCTCTCAATCGGAGCCTCTCAGATTGGCCCAAAAGGATGAATCTCCTCCACCTCTATAAACAGTGGGAGCTATACCAACAATATATACGGTGTGGGTTTGGACAAATTCGTCCGAAATTTCCTCCATTGAAGCTTTTCTTTGTCTCTGGGTCTTCGCCCCTACATAACTATGGTCTCAGTGGCATGCGGCGTACTTCTTTGAGTCCTAGAGATAAGCTCTCATCTTTATGAGTTGTGTTGCCATTTAAACTTATACTCATTTCACTAATAAAAACTAGAATAATCCAATTTGGGCAAAAAATATCAATAATAGATAATTTATTTCAATAATATTTAAAAAAAAAATCACTAGATATAAAATAAAAGATACTTACAAGAACATTTTGTATTAAAATATTAACAATTTTTAAAGATTGCATTAAATTTTCGGTGACTGCCAAGGCTTTGACAATTGGATTTCGGGGCATGAGAAAATCAATTAGCTCGCCTTCTNTTTATTCGTATAACACATCCCACTCTTTTATATTTACAAATTTAACAGCTAAATTTTACTTTACATTTATACTACTAAAATCTTTCAGATTAAGCCAAAGAGTATGCATTTCACTTGATGAAAAAAGTAAAGCACAACTTCATCTGTATGAAGTGACGGGAAAGTAAAAATTAAAATTAATGTGCTAAATATGTAAATAGATAGAAATTAGTGGTTTGTATGCGAGGCTTCAGTCATTTTTTAAAGGTTAGTACGAGTTGATCATATGCAAATTTAGGATATAGATATGAAGGAATAATTAAATAATAAGGCATAATTACCTATTAGTTACAGTTGTGCGACAATTTGTATTCTGACCAGAGATTGGTAATTATGTGAGTGTTATGTCACAGACAAAAAGTTTCACATCGGCTAGGTGTAAGGCCGAAAAAACAATATTTAAGTCCTGAGCTGCCCACCACACTGAAGAGCTCTTTTGAAAAGTGACAAGTGGTATCAGAGTAGATTACCGTATGTCAGATGTGTGGACTCTCCATGGTCCAGTGGGACCCTCGGAGGAGCCGATCCGTGATGAGAGCGTCAGGTGATTAGGTGAAGGAGAATGTCACGGACAAAAAGTCTCACATCGACTAGTTGTAGGGCCGAAAAAACAGTATTTAAGTCTTGGGTTGTCCATCACCCCGAAGACCTCTTTTGGGAGGTGACAGTTAGCTAGCAGAATGCTGCCAATCGACTACCATGTGGAGATGGCTAAACTAAAATTGGTCTGTCAAATATATACATAAANATATATATATATATATATATATAGAGAGAGAGAGAGAGAGAGAGAGAGATAGAGAGAGAGAGGAGGAGTTCCCCTTTATTTTTTAGAGCCAAAAAGCCCCAATTATAAAAATTAGAGCCTCTATTTGTAGAATATTGAGGGTCATCAAGATAGAAATTACATTTATATCCCTGCTTTGATGAGATGACTACAATATATTTTGATCTTTTCATATTTGGTACTCGCTTTTAGCATCATTTCATATTTTTTCAATTCTTTGTCCGGTGGATTTCTCTTTCGGTTGACTGAGATGTCGTAATTTAGTCAATCCACAATCTTTATGGTTTAGAAGATGTTAAGTTTGAGTGTTGCAGGCAGTCGAGCCTGAATGGTCTGCCAAGGATGGCCAGCCGGTTAGTCATGGATAGTTGGCCTAAGATGACCGACCAATTACGTGAGGAGATGGCCAACCATAGATGGTCGGTCGACCTCTTGTTGACTCCCAATCAAATTGGTAGGCTTACCGGAATGTCGGGCTCAAGCTAGTTAGTTGAAGAGTCATAGGCCTGCACATTTTAGCAAGTAAAATTAGAAAAAACATTACATAAATATTACCCACTCAGTAATTATAGAAAGGTACAAAGTACAGAGAAGAAAAAAAGTGGATATCATTATCATTTTTTTCTTTTATTTTCATTTTCTGACTTAAATTCATTGTTCATTAAAAATTTTAAAAAAAACTGTCGTGCGAACCATCTTCTAACAAAGCCAAACACTTTTGTTCATGCACAATCCCAAAATCACTTAAAACGTCTTTATTATTGATGCATGTCAGAATGTCTGCTACAAATAGAGCAATAATTTAGAGTTTTAGCGTACCACAAAAATCCAGCACACACAAATAAATAAATGAGAAATAAGGAGACACCTTGATTTTTAGGTGGAAACCCCCTAAAAGGGGAAAAAGCCATCCAGCCTAGTCTAATTAAAATAATCTACTATAAATCATAAGTACATAAATTCACTCTTCTCCTAAATTAAGGAAAATAGAGTTATAAAGGTGATAATTGTAAATGTACAACAATAATTCATCGATAATAAACTTCCTCTAACTGTAATGAATGTAGTTCTCAGTGATAGTAGGCTTAAAGTGTCATGGTCGATTGCTATGGAGGCAGTAGTCCGTCGTGACTGTTATGAACAGTGATTGTAGCACCAACTTATTGTATATGCCACAGTTGAAAGTCATGGTATTAGTTAGCCATGTGAGCTGCAGATGGTTGTTTCATGTGTGTTGATTTGCCACAAAAGTTGTAGTAGAAAGCTATGGAGTTGGAAGCCACGTAAGTCGTATTTAGTCATAAAGTCTAATGGTGAGTAGACATGATGTTATAGGCCTCATGGATCGGATTTGGGAGCTGCACGAGACATGACAACGTCCATAGACGGAAGCTGAAATTAGGAGTTGCACGTGCTGAGATAACGTTCATAAAGGGTCACCTTATGTGTGGTGCGTTTTTGTGCAATCTTCGAGGTACGCTCCTGCTCTGTCTTCTGGGTGCTTTATTGGACCATCTTCTATGTGTGTTTTTACACAGTTTTCAAGGTGTGTTGTAGTTCCACAACGTATGGTGCAATGTCGTAATGCATGATGTAATTCTGTAAAAAGCTCTGTTGCAAGGAGCAAGTGTCGATTGATGGTAGTTGATGAGTTGTGGTCGATGATGGCCAGTGGCTATGGAAGAGGGAAGTGTTTGTCGAAGCTTTAGTGCATAAACGATAATGTGCTTTAGCTCCTTCTCTCGGTCCTTCTTTTGCTGCATCTCTCGGTCCAGGTTCCCTCTCAAGGAGGGGTTATGACTCTATTTATAAAGTCTGTGAGAGACTTCCTTACAAATAAGGAATCTGGACCATTCCATAAGACTACATGGAGAAGTTCCCTCAATTAGATGGTGTTCGATGTACATCTGATGACCTTAATGATGTCAAAATTATGTGAGCTTGAGCTTATTGGATTCGTCTTGCAAAGATACTCAATTTTACTATAAGTCTGACAAATTAAAATCTGTTTGACTTTCTAATTTTACACTAAAGCCTCAAAAGTGGTTTAAAGGTTTGATCTGCATTTGATTTAACTCGGATCGGACAAACTTTGATATCATTGGGTCTGTCTCGTCGAGTCAGTAAGTTAGATTATAAGAAATCAAAGTTCTATATGCTTTTTAATTGAAATTTGTCTGGAAAGATATAAATTTATTGATGACTTAACAATTTTAAATACACCGATCAAATAATAAGAATTTTAAGTGATAATACTCTTACTAAATATCTAATTAAAATATAATTATTTTATAATTTCAAAGTCATAACACTAATTCAAGATCTGCATATATAGCCACACCATCTTAAGCATTAACCATCCATCCTCCAAAACAACAGCAAAAAAAAAAAGTTCAGAGAAAATTCTTTATCCAAGAGACCATGGATATCCAACAGCACCACCCATCTCCAATCCATTCCACCACCACTTTCACCGAACCAACCAAACCCATAAAATCCAAACGCCTCCTTCTCTTCTTCAACATCCTCCTCCTCCTCATCGGCGGCAGCGGTAACCCCCTCATCCTCCGAGTGTACTACCTTCACGGTGGAAACCATAAATGGTTCACCTCTTTCCTTCAATCCACAGGCTTTCCTTTCCTCCTCATACCCCTCCTCTGCTCCTTCTTCCGCTCTCCCCGCCGCCAGTTCTTCCGCATCTCCCCTTTCCTCCTCCTATGTTCCACCTTCATTGGCCTCTTAACCGGAATGGACAACTTTTTCTTCTCATACGGCGTATCTTGCCTCCCCGTCTCCACTTCTTCTCTCCTCATCTCCACCCAACTCGCCTTCACCGCCATCTTCGCCTTCTTCATCGTTAAGCAAAAGTTCAGGGCTTCGTCAATAAATGCGGTGGCTTTACTGACGTTTAGTGCGGTGGTGCTCGGCGTGCACGCTAATGGCGATCGACCTGAAGGAGAATCGAATACCAAGTACTATATGGGGTTTGTTATGACGCTCGCCGCGGCGGTAATGTATGGGCTGATGTTGCCATTGGTGGAGCTTATGTACGCTAAGTCTAAGATGAAGATTGGTTATACGTTGGTGATAGAGATACAGTTTGTGATTGGGGTCATCGCCACTGCTGTCAGCGCCGTCGGGATGGCGGTCAGCAAGGATTTTCAGGTGATCTTTCCTTACTCATTAGTCCAGTCAGAAAAGNAAGTCTAAGATGAAGATTGGTTATACGTTGGTGATAGAGATACAGTTTGTGATTGGGGTCATCGCCACTGCTTTCTGCGCCGTCGGGATGGCGGTCAGCAAGGATTTTCAGGTGATCTTTCCTTACTCTTTAGTCCGGTCAGAAAATAATTAATTTATTCGTATAACACATCCCACTCTTTTATATTTACAAATTTAACAGATAAATTTTACTTTACATTTATACCACCAAAATCTTCCAGCTTAAGCCAAAGAGTATGCGTTTCACTTGATGAAAAAAGTAAAGCACAACTTCATCTGTATGAATTGACGGGCAAGTAAAAATTAAAATTAATGTGCTAAAAATGTAAATAGATAGAAATTAGTGGTTTGTATGCGAGGCTTCAGTCATTCTTTTAAGGTTAGTACGAGTTGATCATATGCAATTTAGGATATAGATATGAAGGAATAATTAAATAGTAAGGCATAATTACCTATTAGTTACAGTTGTGCGACAATTTGTATTTTGACCAGAGATTGGTAATTATGTGAGTGTTATTTCACAGTCAAAAAGTCTCACATCTGCTAGGTGTAGGGCCGAAAAAATAATATTTAAGTCCTGAGCTGCCCACCACACTGAAGAGCTCTTTTGAAAAGTGACAAGTGGTATCAGAGTAGATTACCGTATGTCAGATGTGTGGACTCTCCATGGTCCAGTGGGACCCTCGGAGGAGCCGATCCGTGATGAGGGCGTCAGGTGATTAGGTGAAGGAGAATGTCACGGACAAAAAGTCTCACATCGGCTAGTTGTTGGGCCGAAAAAGCAGTATTTAAGTCTTGGGTTGTCCATCACCCCGAAAACCTCTTTTGAGAGGTGAGAGTTAGCTAGCGGAATGCCGCCAATCGACTACCATGTGGAGATGGCTAAACTAAAATTGGTCTGTCAAATTTATACATAAAAATATTTATAAATTCAATTATTATAAAGTTATATAAATAAAAAACTATGACGAAACGGATGATAAGTATTATGATGCACGAATAACATTGATGCAAAGTATATTTAAAGATATTAAAGCTTAAGTTTAATGTTAAAGCTAATTGTGTCCGTAAATCACATTTCAACAGAATAGAGCATAAGAAAGGAAAGAGAGAGAGAGAGAGAGAGAGAGAGAGACATAGAGAGAGAGAGAGAGAGAGAGTACACATTAATGAACAAGAAAACAACTTTTCGATCACTCTTTTCTCATAAAATGATCTCACTAATTATAAAAAAAAATGTATAATATAGTGATATTATAATTTTGTCTTTTCTTTGATGGGGGTCGTTACAGGATATTTTAGGTATTTTATATGAGTGAGCTAATTGCTCTTCTTATGACTTGGCGAGCTGGTCTAGCATGACTTTGTCTCATTAAGGTCGGCTTGGTTGGCTACGTTAATACAGGACAGTTAGTTGGCTGAACTTGATTAGCATTGAGTTGATGGGATTGAAGTGATCAACTAGGCTAGCTTCGTCANAGAGAGAGAGAGAGAGAGAGAGAGAGAGAGAGAGAGAGAGAGAGAGAGAGAGAGAGAGAGAGTACATATTAATGAACAAGAAAACAACTTTTCAATCACTCTTTTCTCATAAAATGATCTCACTAATTATAAGAAAAAATGTATAATACAGTGATATTATAATTTTGTCTTTTCTTTGATGAGGGTCATTACAGGATATTTTAGGTATTTTATATGAGTGAGCTAATTGCTCTTCTTATGACTTGGCGAGCTGGTCTAGCATGACTTTGTCTCATTAAGGCCGGCTTGGTTGGCTATGTTAATACAGGAGAGTTAGATGGCTGAACTTGATTAGCATTGAGTTGATGGGATTGAAGTGATCAACTAGGCTAGCTTTGTCATCTAGTATGGCTATTGATCATCGATCTTTAGATGAGTAGCTCCTGTCGAAAGAATGAGGTCTGACTATCGAGTAGAGGGTGAATCACTATAACCCGATAGATAACTCATTCCTTGGCGTGGGAGTCCTTTGGGAAAATTATAAGGCTCTATGGTATTATCAATTTTTGATCCCTGATCAAGAAACTCAAGGGAATTCGCGGGATGACTGATGATAGCGAGAAATTGGATTCATTTTTCAGGTCATATCAACCAAAAGGTAGGTCAATGCCTTTAACTATCACATCATTCGTCAGTATGATGCTAGCGAGTAATTGTAAATTTTTTAAGCATTTTGAAAGTTTATGTTAACTACTTTTTATTTTGTTTGAGTGTTTTGTTTTTAACTAGCACATCATTTACATACACTTCAATATATTTCTTTTTTTTGCTTAGAAATAATTACATCAATCATTCGTTGATATGTAGCCCCAACATTTTAAAGCTCAATTTGAATTACATTGTAATACATTAATCCAAAGTAGAGGGTAGTTGTCCTTTAGGCAGGCAATGTTCAGATTGTTGAAGTCCGCATATATCCTACACTTGCCATTTGCTTTTTGCACCATGACTACATTCAACACCTATGTTGGATACTAGACTTCTCGTATACAGCCAGCCTCCAACAGCTCTTGAACTTTCTCTCTGATTGGCTTTGTTAAGTTGACAACTGAGAACATCATCTTGTGAGATTGCTCTGGGTTTCCTCAGGCAGTGATCACTTCTTTGTTTACTGAAATCTTTACTGCTACATGGTATGTAGAGATAATAGTTTTGAAGTTGTTGAGCAGAGGGTGGTCGAAAATGACTTTATAAGTTGGTAATGAGTCAAACACTATGAAGTCCTCCATATTTGTGAATTGTTTATCATTTTCCCCCCAGGTAATTGGTAGGTTGATAGTTCTCAAGACTTCCTTCGTCTCACTAGGTAAGGCAGAGTGGGTCTGCTATTGTAGTTAGCCAGTCATTTCCAAGATTCAGCTTATCAAACACTAATTTAAATAGAATATTTATTGAGTTTCCAATGTTAATAAGTATGCTAATGATCTGATGGTTCCTACTTAGTGTCGCGACAACGATGACGTCCTTATAACGATTCTCCTTGAATGGATGATCTACATTAGTGGAGTGATGGTGAATACACATTGTTCTCTCGATCGGAGCCTCTCATATTAGCCCAGCCGGATGAATCTCCTCCACCTCTATAAATGGNTGTTTATCATTTTCCCCCCAGGTAATTGGTAGGTTGATAGTTCTCAAGACTTCCTTCGTCTCACTAGGTAAGTCAGAGTGGGTCTGCTATTGTAGTCAGCCAGTCATTTTCAAGATTCAGCTTATCAAACACTAATTAAAATAGAATATTTATTGAGTTTCCAATGTTAATAAGTATGCTACTGATCTGATGGTTCCTACTTAGTTTCGCGACAACGATGACGTCCTTATAACAATTCTCCTTGAATGGATGATCAACATTGGTAGAGTGATGCTGTATACACATTGTTCTCTCGATCGGAGCCTCTCAGATTGGCCTAGCCGGATGAATCTCCTCCACCTCTATAAATGATGGGAGCTATACCAACAATATAGATGGTGTGGGTTTGGACAAGCTCGTCCGAAATTTCCTCCATTGAAGCTTTTCTTTTTCTCCGGGTCTTCACCCCTACATCTTCAAACTCTTTCAATTTTCCAGCTCTAATCTNCTATACCAACAATATAGATGGTGTGGGTTTGGACAAGCTCGTCCGAAATTTCCTCCATTGAAGCTTTTCTTTGTCTCCGGGTCTTCGCCCCTACATCTTCAAACTCTTTCAATTTTCCAGCTCTGATCAACTCCTCGACCAAGCTGCATAGGTGTTGGCATTCCTCCCTATCATAACCATGGTCTCAGTGGCATGCGTCGTACTTCTTTAAGTCCTAGAGATAAGCTCCCATCTTTATGAGTTGTGTTGCTATTTAAGCTTATACTCATTAGACTAATAAAAACTAGAATAATCCAATTTGGGCAAAAAATACCAATAGTAGATAATTTATTTCAATAATATTATAAAAAAAATCACTAGATATAAAATAAAAGGCACTTACAAGAACATTCTGTATTAAAATTTTAACATTTTTTAAAGATTGCATCAAATTTCCGGTGACTGCCAAGGCTTTGACAATTGGATTTTTCTCCGGATGATGACTAATCCCTTTCTTTTATCTNACACATAAATACTTGGCACTTTAGATTTATGGTATTAAATAAAATCATGATTATTATTTTATTTACTTATATTCATGTGGTCAATCATGATTTTTACTATGTATTGACCACATGTATGTTAGTGTTAATTATGAGCTATCTCTTTGGATAGAAAGCAAGTGAAAAAGTAGGCTTAACATTCAATTTTCTGATAACATGAGCATATAGTTGTGGGAAAACTAAATCATTTTAGGGAATAGGAAATAGTGTAGGTTTTTGCATGATTTAGCCATCTAAATTATTTTATGATACTTTAATGCTCTTTAATGGCTCGACAAAGTGTAAGGAATAGAGATTTTTATTGATTCACAACACACGTAAGAAAATCTATTATTAGGAATGATCATTTAAGTTGTTTGTAAGTCCAAGAAATTTTGTTTAATTTAAAAACTATAAAATTTATTGTCTTCTGATTTCTTAACTAAAACCCCATAAAGATTTCTTGTTAATTAGATAAAACTTGATTTGATGTAAAACTAGTACTCAGCTTACCCTAAGGATTTGATCTCGTATCCTAAGGATACGTGCTCTTACGTGAATCATGCATAGATAGTCAAATTTTATTTTAGTTGGTATTAGATTTAAAAAAAAATTAAGTTTTAATTCAATTTACTATTATTTTATTGCGCATTATGCTGGTTGTATCAATTCTATGTATTTTTTAGTGGTTAGTGTGTTGCAGTAATTTCTATAATTTTTCTTCTTGTATTGTGTAATTTGTGTTATAGCATCACAAAACTATTCAACTAGGATTGCATGATGTATTGAAAATATCTTGAATTTCATCCAATATTTTCTAGGTTATTTATAGATTTTTTAATAATTTTTTGGGATATATTTGCATGTATTTGCAGTTTACAAGTTGTAATTTAGCAAGGGGGAGCATATGGAGCAAACTAATGCTAAGTCTCTGACAAGCACCTCAATGCCGAGTCCAAGCACCTAGGTTCTTAGCGCTTGAATAAGCTACCACACAGTTAGAAAAATCGAGTTATTGGAAAGTTAGTGTTCAAACCCCTTCATTTGACTAGAAGAACAGAGAAGTTCGAAACTTGGTGCTTGCCCCTGGTGCCTAGGCACTCAAACCACTCAAATTAGCTTATGCTTGAAAAATAAAGGAGTCAAAAGTCGTTGAAGCTCCAACATGATGTCTAGACTCATGAAGAGAAATACCCTACGCTCTCTTAAATCGAGACAGTGGAAACTCAGTACTCCAGAATGACACCTAGGATGCTACAACAAACTTTAGATATTTTTTATGGTTTAGAGGCTTTTATGGCTGCCTGAAGGCTACAATATGATAAAATTCATGTGAAAAAGTGCTCCCGTGCTTATTTGCAAAACTTAGTCGCTGGGAAGCAGTAAGTAAGGCAATTGAGGGTGAGTGTGTTAAAGTGATTATTCTTTATTGTAAGTGTGTGAGAGTGCATGCAAATGGAGTTACATTGTAAATGGAAAGATACTTATGGTGCAAAGCAAGATTCAATTGGCTTTGATCATTCTTATACTTTTGTATAAACTTGATTATATATTATTCAATCAAATTTCATTTATGCTCTTGTCTTATGTTTAAGAACTAGAACTTTAACTTCCTTGGATTTGAAATCTAGGCAACTTAGATATATTCATGCTGTGTGATTTCTAGAATCCTATTGAAAATATTGATCTGTTAACTTTGCATGCTTAACTTACTTACAAATTGGCTAGTTTGAAAATTAAAACTTGTTGTGATCTAGGATGATGAAAGAAGGCCCATGCAATGAAAAATATTAGGAATATTAATTCTAAGATAGTGTAATCAATANTGATGAAAGAAGGCCCATGCAATGAAAAATATTAGGAATATTAATTCTAAGATAGTGTAATCAATAAAAAAATATAGAATCCTCAGAGTTATTGCATGGTTTTGGAAAATCCATTGTGATATTAAAATTCAAGGCTTCTATGACCTTGAAAGAGGCCAAGGACTTCTGGTTGTCGACTACATTTAATTATATGAGATAAATCATGTTTTCTTAGTTCCAATTCAAGTGGCACACTCTAATTTGTAAGAAACTACTTTCAACTTTGAGTTTTATTTTTATTAAATTAGGATTTAGAAACTTTTATAAATGTACAAAATTTCAATCCTTCAAACTAAAAGTAGGATTAGTAAAATAGAAATTTCACTTCAAAAAAAAATTAACTATTTCTCGTTGGGATCGATACAAGAAATCTTAAATTTGAATAATATTTTATCGATACATACACTTGCTTGATTTACATATGCTTCACCACATTTTTTGGATCAATTTTTTTACATTATTGTCAGGGAAAGTTNACACTTGCTTGATTTACATATGCTTCACCACATTTTTTGGATCAATTTTTTTACATTATTGTCAGGGAAAGTCGTTAAATTTTCAAAAATTTAAAACTTCAAACTTCAAACTTCAAACATTTTCAAAACCTTAAACTTTTCAAACTTCAAACTTCTTTTTAAGCATCAATGCTCACAACTTACGTAGTCACTATCACTACAATGAACTCCATTATAAAACTAGGACTTAAGGCGCCATGTTTTGCTACAAAAGCTCCAAAATTTTAGCTTCAATAGAAACATTAGAAGCATCACTAAGTTTATGGGTTACTTTTAAATCTATACTCCTCAGAAGCTCTCAAATATCCTTTTAATAATCAATGCTTGTATAGGCCCTCTAGGTATTATCTTTAGTTTTTGGTGCTAATTTTTTTCTTTCATGAAAAGAACTTAATTCCTATACTAATTCTTCAATGTTCCATCACAAATAAGAAAACCCAAGTTTCACATTTATTTTAATTTATGTTTCCATCGTATATAATAATATTAAAATAGCTTCTACTTTTTCACATTTAATATATTTTTTTATTTATTATAACTGTATTTTCTTTATTATTTTATTATTGGCTATCTTATAATAGATCTCTTGGTAGTATAAAATCTCTTAATTGTTATTTGTTTGATGATATAATATACATTTTATTTTCACTCTTACTGAGTTATTTGTTTGATGATATACTATACATTTTATTTTCACTCTTACTGACAGTCAGTGTATATCTATGTACCAAACCACTACAATCTTTTTTCTCTTTTTTTGAATGAAGCTTTTTGCCTACTCATAATCAAAGGATGGTGTAATTATTTCTCTCTTATTATCTACCTTAAACCTTCAAAGATCTATCGATCCCTACTAATCTCTTCATANATCGTATATAATAATATTAAAATAGCTTCTACTTTTTCACATTTAATATATTTTTTTATTTATTATAACTGTCTTTTCTTTATTATTTTATTATTGGCTATCTTATAATAGATCTCTTGGTAGTATGAAATCTCTTAATTGTTAATTGTTTGATGATATAATATACATTTTATTTTCACTCTTACTGAGTTATTTGTTTGATGATATAATATACATTTTATTTTCACTCTTACTGACAGGCAGTGTATATCTATGTACCAAACCACTATAATCTTTTTTCTCTTTTTTTGAATGAAGCTTTTTGCCTACTCATAATCAAAGGATGGTGTAATTACTTCTCTCTTATTATCTACCTTAAACCTTCATAGATCTATTGATCCCTACTNACACCATATCTTCACAATACATTAACCCATGGTTCATTTAGAACGGATATCTATCCAATTCTATGTGAAATGT
>JXCR01143099.1:135334-148767 GCA_002079205.1 Phalaenopsis hybrid cultivar | reverse complement strand
TATTACTTGAGCGATATGTATACTTGTGTTTGAAATTGTGAATTTACAAAATCATTATAAATATATAAATCTTGGTTCATAAATTCTTGCATATTAAAAGTTGCATTAAGTTTTTGGCGTCATTGCCGAGGGTTTAAATCTTCTAGTAGTGGTGTCAAATTCTTGTATTTTTAGGTATATAAAAAGTCGCTGTCAAGTTTTTGGCACCGTTGCCAGGGATTTAAATCTTCTAGTAGTGGTGTCAAATTCTTATATTTTAGCTATATAAAAAGTCGTTGTCAGAGGTTTTCTCAACAACTCTCCTAAAGATATCCATAAATAAACAAGGAACAAGTAAGCCTATTGACCACCCTAAGACTAGCCGATTACCGCTCTCAAAGCTGACCAACTTCTCAGAGCGAAGGGAGACTAACACCTAGACAACATAGCCGATTAACTCAAGGACCTGCTGATCAAAAACACCAAAATTAGTTACAAATATGAAAAGGCACAATGAAAGATAGTAATGTCATGTAACCCTCGATTAAAGCAGTGAAAGACATGCAATCTCTTACATTACCCTTTATTTACTATAAATAGGGGGCTCAAATCATGTATTAGGAGGCTTCTGACTCCTCTCTAGAATAATATACTATAGGGAGATCTCTCTCTCTCTCTTGATCTCTCTCTCTCTCTCTTGATCTCTCTTGTAACCCCATTTTCAATGTATAACATGGATCATAGGGCACTAGAATACTCCAGTTCGCCCCTACGGGGTAAATCTGTGAGCATTTTTTTATTCTTTCTCCCTCTCTATCTATCTCTCTCAACCCCTCCCTCATAGCGCTCTGATCCTTGGGCATGCCTTACAGGACAAATCNTAGGAAGCTTTTCCTGAACCCAGCATAATACAAACCCTATTTAATTCCTTATATTAAATAGGGGAATTTGTCTGTCAATCATTGGTTTCGCAGACCAAACGAATGTCATAACTTTCTTTAGTTTATTTGATCGAGCCTCACTCATTGGTTTCGCAGACCAAACGGATGTCATAACTTTCTTTAGTTTATTTGATTGCGGCCAATACATTGGTTTCGCAGACCAAACGGATGTCATAACTTTCTTTAGTTTATTTGACCGAGCCTCACCCTCAATTCTTGTGTTCATCCTTTGGGATAGATACATGATTTGAGGTAAAGCGCTCTTTTGTTTAAACTATGAAAATTATGGGGTCAGTTTGACTTCATCTTTTTCAAAACTCAACTTTTTTAACGTCCTTTCGAAGCGGGCAACGGGACTTCAATTCCGATGACTGACAACTTCTTACAGGCAAACCCCACACCAAAAATAGTACCGATAGAGTCTTTCCTTTTTGTTTATTACTCTTTTGAATTTTCAATTATTTCCTAAGATTAGCTTGTGTGGCTTATAGTTCTAATTCCATAAATAATAGTTGTGTATTGGTTAGTGCAACATGTACCATTTTAGCAAGTGTGTCATCCTTATTTTGAATCCCATCTTTAGTTGGTTCTTGTTTGACTAAATGAAATTGCTCTTGATCATCAAATTCAGGATTGTTATTCAGTGTCAACAAGTCTGCCTCCAAAATTTTTTCCCGACCTACTTCAATCTGTGGAGTTTGAATGTTTGCATTATTAGTCTTCTCAATGACCTTCATCAAATCCCCATCCCTTGTATTTTGTCTTTATTTTCTTAATTTAGGATGAGCCACAAAACGTGTTTCCACAACACATCCAAATATTGTACATTTATTACAATATTTATGCTAATATACATCCTAAATTTTTTGCTAAAACCCATTATTTTGGATGCCCAACAAAACCTCTTCATGCATATGTAAGGTTATATCTCTTTATGCAAGGTTTATATCTCTTTCCACCATTACTCTGGCAACTAATAGTCTGCTGAAATTATGTGTGGAAAGATCAATTTTTATTTGTTTTCCAAAGATGGCTCCAAGAAAGTAGAAGACTCTTTTGATTAAAATAGTGAAGTATGAGCCAATGATAATTAATCCATATTGATATAATAGGTGGTATAGAAGAGGCGTCATAATCTTGGGGCCCCTTGAGAACCTCATTTTTGCATTGTCAAAGAACCATGGCTTGCAAAATAGTTTAGCATAGTCTTCTTTTCTCTTAAGTTTGATAATAATATGCCTTCCAACTAAAGCACCAACCATCAATTCTCCAACTAATTTTAGGATCTAAAAAATTTTTCTGAAGGCCTTCATTTTTAGATTACCATACATAAACTTCCCTGACAAAGCAAACTTAAGATATTCAACTAGTTTGAAAGTGTCATTTTCNAGGATTTCAATTCTGATGACCGACAGCTTCTTACGGGCAAACCCCACACCAAAAATAGTGCCGACAGCTACCAAGGGTTCAAGGCTGACGTCAGAACTCGACTGAACCTAATCATTCTGGAATCATTTTTGCTCCCTCTTATAAAGTGAGGAGTGCAATCTTGCTAATGAAGCAACCAAGATGTCTCAACCGATTGCTCTTCTCATGCACAAGTGTAATAGAATTTAAACCATTCTAAAAACCTAGAACAAGACTTTTTCAAACACCATATAGCAAAATTTTAATAATGTCAAGCAAAAACCATCCATTTTATGTCAAATATGCTACGAGAAAGGGCACTCAGTAGCTCAATGTTGGCATAGAGCCAAGCTGAATATATGCCTCCAATCACACATGCACCAGCTTTTCAGGCTCCATAGCAAGAATATATTCTTGACACGGACGTCATAGTCCAGATTACCCCATATATCAAAAAAATGTAATTACCAGTGTCATATCAAGGTACCAAAAAGGTTGTGACTGAAAAAGGGCAAGCCACTAAATCTCCCACACTAATAAGGGCAGGACACTAAGTTAACTCTTTATCCTCTCTTAGGAGCTTCTTATTTTTTCCATGATCTCATTTTTATCAATAAACTTACTGAGTACAACAATTGCCAAGTTGTCTTTATGCTAATTGGTTCTACATACATGACTTCAAAACCAAGAAACTCTTTTTGTTAAACACAAAATTGTTGAAATATCTTGCACACTTCTCAACACAGCACACCTTCCACCACACTGTTGGAAAGAATCAATTCTCATAGTAAACCATCTCATTAATCGGTTGTAATCTATTACTACTCAAAACAAATCACATTTTCAATTCATACATCTCATCAAACCTGCCTTAAAACCTTTAGATGTGTTTTTTTTCCCTGGCAACAATCATTAGTCCTTCACAAATTCAGCCCAAAGAATCCCACATGTATATTTTTGAGATGCAACCATCATCACAACGACTATAAGTGTTGTGACATCACCACACAAAAATTGGTAATCTTTCACCATGTTTCTCTAACAGAGAACTATTTTCCTTATCAACACACAACTACACCTTACTCAAAAGAACAAGCAATCACACACACATCTCCCTCACCCTTGATACCCACCTACATTATCTATCCCTAATCTACCTCTACACAAAATGCATCTACTCGTAATTCACCACAAAATCCCATAATCTCGACTCAAAATGCACACCGACACTACACCTCAACACACACAAAATGCCTACCCACTGAGAACACACACAACGACTACTCATACAAAAACTCTTCCACCTGTACCATCAAAACAACATCATACGACAACCAGATAATAGAATTGGGCTCTCAAACCCATAAATCTCTTTAATCTACAACACCTCACTACTAATGATGCACTCACAAAATTCACTCAAGCCATGAATCAACCCCATTGGAGATAAGCCATGTCTGATAAATTCATGATCCTGTAACAATAAGGAACATGTACACCTGTACCCCCTCCTTACAATCAACATATCTTAGGTTGCAAGTGGACCTTCAAAATAAAAATCACACTAATGAATCCATTGTTAGATACAAAGCTCAAATTTTGGCATAAAGCTGCTCTCAACAATAGGTAATGGACTGCCAAGAGATGTTTAATCCTATTGCCAAATTTCCTACCATTCAGAATCTTATCTCTCTTCCTTCCAAAAAAAAAAAATGGAACATTCAGCAACAAGATATCTCCAATGGCTTTCTTCATAAAAAACTTAAAAACACTACTTACATGAAGCAACCTCCTAACTTTACAGAAACTCAATACCCTCATCATCTATTTAAACTACATAAAGCCATCTATGGGCTCAAACAAGTATTCAGACAATGGCACTCCAACTTTAAATTAACCACCTTTGACCCTTTCTATTGATGTATCATCATTCTAATACAAGAATTTATCTTCTGGTATTTGTTGAAATTTTTCCTTAGTGATCACCTTCTTAATTCATATTCTTATCAATCAATTTAATTTAAAACAACTATCTCACATTTCTTATTTTCTTGGCTTACAAATTTAGCCTACATCAACTAAATACCTCATGCATCGAACCAACTACCTTGCAGATTTACTCACCACCACTAGGATGCTTCACTCCAACCAATTCTTACTCCTTTTCTTACACGTCCTCATCATAATATCGGCGCATTTACTCTTCTACTCGACCAACATGAGTATAGAAAACTCATAGGATCGCTTCATTACCTCACTATGCTCGCTCCAACATCACTTTTAACAATAACTTTCTCAGTCAACATGTGCACAATCCTAACACACTTCACTACCAACATCTAATGCGGCTACTTAGGTACCTCAAAGGTACTTAAATTCATGGTCTACGCATATAGGCAGAACTTCTTCTTTACATACATATGTAGTTGATCACTGGGCTGGCGATCAGATGGATTAAAAATTCATTATAGGTATTTGTATCAACTTAGAACAAAATCTTATAACCTATTCAACTAAGAAGCAACCCACATAGCAAAATTATATATCGAAACATAATATTGGGTATTAGCTACTACCACATAAATCATTTGGCTACAACAACTTCTATAAGAACTCACTGAAATATCCTAGACCATCGTCTATAGTGACTGCACCTCAGTGATTGCCCAAGTTCACAACCCCATCTTCCATGCTTGTGCAAAAGACATTGAAATGGACTATCATTTCATCCGGGACCATCTCAAAATAGGTTGCATCTCCCTCCATTGCATAATGTCTAAAGATAAACTAGCAGATATACTCATCAAACCTCTTCTGATCACTTGTCCTCAAAAGCTCAAAACCAAGTTGATGATTTGACCAGTTGATCATCATGAAGGAGGGTAAGAGATATTAGACCAGTTCAGCTTTATGGTTGCTTACTTTGGCACCTCTATAGTTCACACTCCTCTGAAATAGCGTCTCTGTCAAATGTATCTATGATTAGGTTTTTCCTTGTGTATTTAAGGCTCTCATGTATTTGGTGTATAATGATAGGTTTACCCTAAACCCTGTTGAGATTGTTAAATTTATTTACGAAATAAACTATCTCAACTAGACCATGTTTTGTAGTTTTTTTCTCATTTTTGGTTTTAGGCATTTACACACATACCACTAAATTCCAATGTCTTTAAAATCTAAAATGTAATGTGTTGGTCAGGTTGGGTTAGCTTGGGCTGGGTCAAGTCTGTTTAATTTGGATTGGGTCAATTCGGATTAAGCTGGGTTGGGTCGGGTCGGGTCGGCTTAAGCTGGGTTAGGTTAACTGGATTAAGTTGGGTTATGGTTTAAGTTGGAGTTTAGGTTGGGTTGTATAAAGCGGCCCAAATGTCAGTATCAAATAAAAATTTTGATTGAATCTTAAGTTGATAATATGTTTTGGTGGTATGACCACAACTTCGATGGAAGTGATAGTATTGCTCTCAATTCCGATATTTGTCTTTAATGGATGTGGCAATTTAAAAGTTTCATTTTCTTGAATTTTCATAAAAATGTTAGCATGTGATGCATTAAGTGGCATATATACTTTCTTCTGTTGTANATTTGAGGTAAAGCGCTCTTTCATCTAAACTATGAAAATTATGGGGTTAATTTGACTTCATCTTTTTCAAAATTAAATTTTTTTTAACGTCCTTCCAAAGCGGGCAAAGGGATTTCAATTCCGATGACTGACAGCTTCTTACGGGCAAACCCCAGACTAAAAATAGTGTCGACAGCTTCTGGCGACTCCGCTGGGGATGGCTTCTCTCCATTAAAATTAAGAAAAATTATCTTCATACATCGATTATGTGTCCATATCTNGGCAAAGGGATTTCAATTCCGATGACTGACAGCTTCTTACGGGCAAACCCCACACTAAAAATAGTGCCGACAACCACCCTCTTCTCTTCCACAGTTACCTCAGTGGACAGTATGCGTAGACAGAGCATCCGGAATCTCAGGAGCTGGTGCAAGAATACTACTCATCCCCCAAAGAAAGATATTTTAGAGTACGAAGTTTGTTTGAAATTCCAAGCCACCAATAATGTTGTCGAATACAAAGCACTTGCGTAAATTAAAGCTTGACATCGATTGTGAAGTACAAAATATGATTATTTACACTGATTCTCAACTCGTCACATCCCAAGTAGAAGGAGAATTCGATGCTCATAAATCATAATTGGTGCAGTATCTCAGTCTAGTAAAAACACTTCTCACTCAAATTGAAACATGTCAGCTCATTCACATACTTCGGGAGCATAACACCCTAGCCAATGCCCTCTCCAAGCTTACAACTTCAACAACTGGAGATTTCTATAAAAGAAGGTATACTGAGGAGATAAATTTTCTTAGCATCCATGGCCCATGGGTGATACTATCTATAGATGACCTAAGGGATCAATCTTGGATGGACCCCATCATCTCCTTTCACCAAGATGGGACACTGCTAGATGATGGTACTACATCAATTCGCATCTGATACATGGCTGCCAACTTAATCCTTATAAGAGATGAATTGTATAAGAAGACATTCGTAGGTTCATATCTCAAGTGTCTTCCTCTATCTGAAACTGGTTATGCTCTACGAGAATTTCATTCCGGAATATGTGGGGAGCATTTTGGTGGCAGTGCACTTGCTCTTAAATAATGAGGAAAGGCTTCTATTGGCCTAGGATTAAACAAGATGCATTAGAGTTTGTGCAAAAATACAAGAATTTTCAACTACACTCCAATTTTACGAATGCACCACCAGTGCAACTCACATTTTTTCTGAGTCCTTGACGTTTCACCCAATAGGAGGTAGATATCATGGGACTTTTTTCGATAGCTACTGGACAACAAAAATTCATCATCTTAGCTGTCAAATACTTCACCAAATAGATAGAAGCAGAGCCTCTTGCCAAGATCACTGAGTTCAATGCAAATAGTTTTTCTGGAAAAACATCATCTGTTGCTTTGGGCTTCCCGCAAAGATTATCACTGGAAGAGTCTTCACATCATTCTGTAAGGATCTTCACATTCAGTTGGTGCACACTGCTGTGGTGCATCCCTAAAAGAATGGATAGACAGAGGTGACAAATCGAATGGTGCTCAAGGGTTTGAAGACTCGTCTTGAGAAGGTTGGGGGGCAATGGATAGAAGAGCTGCATAACATCCTCTGGGCCTATTGTACCACCGCACAAACTCCTACTGGGGAAACTCCATATAACTTATGTTTTGACACCGAGGCTGTCATCCCCGTTGTTATTGGAGTTCCAAACCCCCGAGTTAAGACTTTTGACTCATATAGCAATGAAGAAAAGCTCATACTACAGTTGAATCTTCTCTCAGAAATACGCGATGTGGCCCACCTCAGAGCTACTTCCTACCGCCAAAGAATTGCTTGCCACTTCAACCGAAGAGTAAAGCATTGACCTATCTCCATTGGTGATCTGGTTTTGCGTAGTATCAAAGCTGCTGGTCATGGTCCCCAAAGCAATAAATTATCCCCTCTCTGGGAATGCCCATACATCGTAGCTACCATGATCAAGCCTGGAACCTTCAAGCTCAAAGACTTAGATGCAAAAATCTTGCCCCAAACTTGGAATTGTGAGAATCTTCGGAAATACTACCAGTAGCACTTTAGTTATATCATCTATGTCATATTGCATATAATGTCAATATATCTTAGACTTATTAAACATTATTTACTTGGTTTCTTCTACAAAAAATAATATCTTTAGAAAGTGTAACAACTCATTCGCGAGTCACTTTATGCTCTTGACCTGAGAAATATACAACTCTGGTTGTATATTAGTCAGAGCATGATCAATCCCAGGGTGATTTGATCTGACCTCTTGGGTTAACATTGTTGTGTTTTTACTCCGATAAACAATCTTGAATAGGTTAACTGTCCTTAATGGACTACACATGATCCCTTCTACACAGGTTCATAAGCAAGCAAAGCTCCAACAAAAAACCTCGAATGGGTTAATAAGTCATCAGTAGACTTCCATGGCTCATCTCATATAGATTAACATCATCGAGTAATACTCTGATGCATAGCCCTAGCTAAGTCAAAAAGCAGCTGGCGATTTATCCCCACAGTAACTTTCTCGCATACTTGAACTTCTAAGATTCTTATATCCACTGTAGAATGAAAAGAAAAACATGTTTCAACATTATCATAAAACAAAAATAATAAAAAAGAGATGACTCTCGGGGGCAAATAATTAACAGAATCAAATAATTAAACAAGATGATTCACATGCATCATTCATACAACATGACAAAAGCAAACACACTACAAGCATAAAAGTTTGAGTATAACACTAATCAATGTCAACATTCTTCTCCGCCCCTCGTCGTCATTAAAAAGCAACTTCTTCAATTCACTCTTGATGTCATCACTGTCAGAATCTGAGGAAGAATCCTTCGAAGCTTGGTTAGGAGTGCGCCCCTCAATGACAATCCCAGTTTGACATTGCACTGCTCGACTCCCCTTCAGAAAACCTTGGATGAATCCTTCCTCAATGAACCACTTTTGCTGCTCCTTTACCTCAACATCAAGCACCCGATCACGAGCCTCTTGAACACGGTCTCGAATGATAGTCTTAAATTCAAGTGAGTTCTTAAAGTCCTCGATTGTTTCACACTTAACTTCTGAGACCTCAACATATTTTGCAGACCTCAAAAATCGGATATCTTCTTCTTGGGTTAACATCATCGATTTAAGGGCTTTTACACTCTTATTACTTTCACAAAAGCTGGCTCGTGCTTCCACCAACCCCTCACGAGTTTCTCCGGATCTTGAAGCTGCAACAAGAGGGAGGTTACAATCGTTGAAAGTTTTGTACTGCAGTATGTCAATTGTGATTCCAGAGATGTAATTGTTTCAACCCAAGATTCATACTGACGCTTGTACTCGCCTTGAAAATTTTTGTTTTTAACAAACTCGGAGTTCCAGTTTCTCAATGTCAGTCCTAGCCCCTGTTGGATTTCTACCATCTTATCCACCTAGAATAAAAGAAATATGGGTTAAAGAGATGAAATAATTATATAGTAGCAGAAAATAAAAGAAACTTACAAAACTCTCGGCTTCCAGGAGCCCAGTACATTCATGAGACAAGATATTTTCAGGAATGTGAATAATTGAAGGGCTTGACAAGGGCTCTGGTGATGTTTCAACTTTCTTTTGTTTTGAGGTTGTAATTTACATTCATTGCTCGTTGGGAGTAGATTTGAGGATTCTGTGAGGGCTAGCTTGGAAGGTCTCTTCTTAGATTTCAATAACACTATAGTTGTTGACCGTTCGGGGTGGAAAGAAAGCTTGAACTTGAATAATGATTCCTCGCTAACTAATTCATAAATTTATTGTGTCTCAAACAACATCTCCTTCAAGTCACTAAATCCCAGCATCTGCAATATTCCCTCTTCAGTAGTCTGAAGAGAGACAGACAATTGTTGAAACCTTCCTCGCCTCTCGCGGAGCCCCCAATCATTTTTTTGCAAAGAAGAATTATACGGACCATTGTCTTATCGATTTTTTTAGGCAAAAATCCAATGTCTTATACTTAAACAACACACAATCATGTGTATTAGTAAAGAGCCCACACAGTCGTGCCAAAATTTCTGGTGTTAACTTCAACTCGCGACTCCGAAAGAAAACTGTCAACCCAATAATAACTATCACCACCCGACAAGACAACTGAGCAACGCAAACCCCAAACACTTTCATAATATCAATAAACCCAGGTGCAGGTGGAAATCTTAAGCCTGCTTTCAAGGTTGCCTCATGAATAGCGACATACCCAGAAGGAGGAGAATACACTCAATCAGTTGAAGTTGGAAATCTCACCACCATATTGTTCAAGAAATAATACTTCTTTCAAAAAAAGATCAATTTGCTCTCATTCAAAATTGACACAGCATCCTCTGGTTTGTGACTTTTCCTCTGGTTTTTAACAGAATGGGGTTCTCCAATTGTCATCATTTCCACGACAGTACACCGCAATGCTTCGCCGTAACTCTGCACCGCAATGCTTTGCCGTAACTCTGCACTGTAACACTTCACCACAACGCTTCGCCTAAACTCGGCATCGCAACGCTTCGCCACAACGCTTCACTGCAACTCTTCCCCGCACCGCTTTTCCGCAACTCTGCACTGCAGCGCTTCACCACAACTTCGTACTACTACGCTTTGCCACAACTCTTTGCCGCAACGCTTTGCCGCAACTCTTCGTCGCAACTCTTCGTCACAACTCTGCACCACCCCAACACTTTGCCGCAACTCTTCAATGCAACCCTTCACTGCTGTTGGGGACTATTTTCTTCTTCTGCGAAATTCCGGATCAACTGAGTACTCCACCTCTACCCACTCCTTTAGGCCCCTATTTATAGGCTCAAAAAGAGTCTTGCCCAATAAATGCACATTAATAAAAAAATCTTAAAAAATTGTGCAAGCATTAAATGCTAATAAATAATAATAAATAAAAACTTTTCATATTAAAAAAGGGCCAAATCCTATTAATCTTCTTTTTGGAATTCAAATTCCTTAATCTCTTCAAATTCTTTTATAAAAATATTATTTATTCTGTTTTAAACGGGATTCGAACCTTCCCTCCCCCACATGAAGCAAAAAATAATAACCAACTAAGTTGGGTTCAACTTTTTATTTATATAAGGATAAAAATTATTCTTATGCTAACTAAGTAAGAGATATTTATACTTATACATAAATACTTCGGATATCGATATTTCCAGATGATAAAAATGGTCTAGTCCGAAATTAAGGGTGCAACAGATACATCACCAACAAATTTTCATCATCCAGCACGAATCTCGAAACATAACACAAATCTCAAGACAATATTTTAAGCAAGAAACATTTAAATCTTGATAAAAAGTCATCCAGAGCTCCGATTTCAGCAAACTTATAGTCAAACTGACCGGCTCAATGAGATGGACCTAATAATATGAAAACTAGTCCAATCTGAGTCAAATCAAGCTCAGATCAAGTAATTACACTACCCTTGGAGGACTTATGGACACATTTGGAAGGTCAAACAGATGTCGACACTAGCAACTATATACTCGAATCGAGCGGCTCAACAAAATGAATCTAACGAGCCAAATACCACTCAATTCTGACATCGTTCAGTTACTCAAATGTCCATTAAACGCGACATGATCGGAGGAAACTCTTTAGACCGTCCGATCAAAATGGTTGATATTTCTGCGTTAATTGCACCCATAATACTATAAATAGACCCCCACCCCTCACATGGAAAGGAGTCAAAGTCTAGAGAGAGTCTGAGGCCATGAGGAGAAGCTGCAGCTCAGCACCACCGCGACCTCCGTCGTCAATCACCGCCGACAGTCGTCGACCTCCGACGACCACTGCCGACTGTCATCGACCACCGCCGACCGTCGTCAATCATTGTCGACCGTCATTGACTACCACTAACCACCATCGATCACCACCAACTACACGTTATCAGTCGACGTTGTAATCTAAAAAATATAGTTATTCATTCCCGTCTATGGAACAAGGGATTTCTGTAATCAACAATCAATAGTGAATTTCCACAACTGGGCCAGACCCCGTGGTTTTTCCCTTACGGGTTTTCCATGTAAAAACTTCTGGAGTCATCACCGTTTGTTTTCTCTTTCATCTGTGTGTATGTTGAACTTTCGTACAATGCTAATACGACAGTTTGTTACTCTACCACCGCAAATTTTCTAGCATGCATCAATGTTCATGCCATAGAAAACATTTGGCTTTAAATCATGCCTTCGATGCCTAGACTCCATACAATGAATACACACACACACACACGCGCGCACACACACACACACACACACACACACACACACACATGTATGTACATCTATCTGTAAATCTATGTTCATCTATAGGGAATGCAATTCCCCGACAGATTGGCTTGCTAAGCAAGGAATATTGAGGGTTTTGGTGGGCGTTTTGCCCCCACATCAACTTTAGGTCCTTTCGGATGGTGATTTACTTGATGTGTCTTACATTAAAAGATAATTTTCCTGTTTGTTGGGAGGCACAACTTGGCTTCGTTTGCAGTTGAGGGTTTTTATTACTTGGTAAGTTGAGGGTTTTGGTGGGTGTGGTGGTTTTATTACTTCGCTTCCCCTACTTCTCAATTTTTGTTCTACTTCTCAGTTTTTCATTAGTTTGGTTTTACCTTTACCAGTTATAGATTGTTTAGCCTTCCCTTTATGCCATTATCCGAAATGATGTTTTATGGGCTTTACTTCCTGCGGTTTTCACTTTGCCGAACCTCATACTCTGCTGCTCGGTTTTCTACTATGTAGTTTAGCTCTTCGTGCAACTTTTTTGGAGGTTACACCAGGCTGATGCTGCACGCTATGCTGAATATTCGATGCGGTCTCTTTTTCATCTCTCCTATGCTGGCTAGAGGATTATTCTACATATCATACAAATTACATTTTTGATGGTTTTCCTTTGATTTTTTGTACTTTATTTTTTTTAGGAGATTTTTTTTGTCGAATTGTACTGTTGGAGGTGGAACCCCTCTTCGCATGAGTATTATATTTTTTTTTCCTTTGGTGGGGATCCACCTCCACACCCCTCTGTAACCACTTTTTTGTTAGTAATACATATGGAGTTATATAATGCTCCTTCCCCCCCCCCCAAAAAAATGTATGTATGTATGTATGTATGTATGTATGTATGTATGTATGTATGTATGTATGTATGTGTGTGTGTGTGTGTATATATATCTATATATATATACACACACACACACACACATACATACATACATACATACAAACATACATACAAACGTATATGTACATATTCATATCTGTACCTACATATATATGTACATATATAAAACATATATATGTATATAGGCATATATGCATATACATATATATGGTTGGCATCCACAGTTTAATACCCCTCAGGTCTGGGGTTTGAATCCACTCTCAAACAATTGGCCTTAAAGAGGTAGTACTCAAGTTGTTGTGCACATTAGTGGTGGCTGGAAGCTTGTATAATAGCTTCCGGTCAATCCTTTTTAATATATATATATATATATATATATATATATA
>JXCR01143099.1:102922-135308 GCA_002079205.1 Phalaenopsis hybrid cultivar | reverse complement strand
TATATATATATATATATATATATATATATATATATATATATATATATATATATATATATATATATATATATATATATATATATATATATATATATATATATATGGCAATTTATTTCTCAAATTTTAAAAGTACAGGTTTCAGGTGGGAGGACCCCACTAAATAAGTGAAAAATATAATAATTAAGTTACCCCTAAGGTCCCTCCCACCTGTTATACAACTCAGATAAAAATAATCTCCAAAAAGAACACAGGTATATCCAAAAAGAGAAGAAATCTTCAAAAATTATACCCAATCCAACTCCAGTTTGTCATGGAGAGAAGATATAAGAGCTGCAAGAAGGAAGTATCAAACTAACCAAATAGCAATCAGCATAGTCAAATAGAACATCAATAAATGAAGAAAGATTTAGATTGACTACAAAGAAATAGCAATTGACTTGAGAAGTAAACGAGGTACCAACAGAAGGATACAAATTAAGAAGCCAATTCTTATCAAATATCAGCTTTCTGCACACAAAAAACATAGCTATAAGAGAGATTAGGATTAGTAAGAAAAATCCTTCTTATATAACCAAAGGAAAGAAAATCAGCCAAAGGTATAGAGCAAAAGAAACTAGCATAGGGGCAGCAACTAAAACAGAGAAAACCAATAGGAGCTTTGCTGAGCAAAAACCCTAGCCATTCATATGACCTAAACAGTAATATAGCAGCTGAATGAAAAAACACCAGCCAAGCTTCCAAAAGAGCAGCAAGTAATCAACCTGTAAACAAGCAAAAGAACAAAATAGGGGTTGCCCAAAAAGAACCAAATGATAACATGGGATTTGAATGAAACAACACAACCCAATCCTCCTAAAGAACAACATAGAAACACACTACATTCAGGTAAAAACCCATAACTAGATGGAAGCATGTCGGCACTTATTTTTGGTGTGGGGTTTGCCCGTAAGAAGTTGTCGGTCATCAGAATTGAAATCCCGTTGCCCGCTTTGGAAGGAATTTTTTTTTTAAATTTTTAGTTTTGAAAAAGATGAAGTCAAACTGACCCCATAATTTTCATAGTTTAGATGAAAAAGCACTTTACCTCAAATCTTGCATCTATCCCAAAGGATGAACACAAGAGTTGAGGGTGAGGCTTGATCGAATAAACTTCTGTTTGGTCTGCAAAACAATGTATTGGCCGACAAATTCCCCTATTTAACATAAGGAATTAAATAGGGTTTATATTATGTTGGAGGTGAGGCTCGATCAAATAAACTAGAGAAAGTTATGACATCTGTTTGATCTACGAAACCCGTATTGGCCGACAAGTTCCCCTATTTAATATAAGGAATTGAATAGGGTTTATATTATGCTGGGTTCGGGAAAAGCTTCCTATAAAGATAACTGAAGTTACCAAAGAATACTCTCAATAAAAAAATCAAGAAAAATTACCTTCAAGGAGTTCAAATGGTAAGGAAACTAAGAAGTGTAAAGGGGATTGACTCAAATTTGGAACATTTTGTTTTGGAGTACAAAGGAGGAAACACTAGAGGATGTCACGGATCTGAAAGAGAACTTCGGTGACTTCCCAAGCTATCCTATTATTTGGTTTTAGTTTTGGAGGAGAGATATTTAAGTATTTCATCTTGCCAATTTTTATTTATTTAGGGCTTACATTTGTGTGAAGCAATCAACACAAATTTCCTGGAAGATATGAGGATTTAAGTCGTGACAAATGACTACCTTGTAGTCCTAAAACGAGTTTAGGGCTTATATTATACAATATAGTTGTACAAAGGCCTAAAAAATATATTTGAGGATTTATGTTGCACTAGGGAAACAACCTCGAATTCCTATGGCTTTGTTGTTTTATAGCTAATAAAGGAATGTATGAGTGTAGATCCTCTTGTTGTTGAAGATGGTCGGGCTGCCCACCATGTAAGCTCCAAGTTCCTCATTGTAGCAGAGTTCAAGTTTTCTAGGTCATTTGGTTATAATGTCAAATCCTCGTTGTAGCAGAGTTCAATTTTTCTAGGTCATTTGGATATAATGTCAAATCAGATGACCCTATAGTTAAAGTTCTTTAAATTTTATTATGGGCATATTAAAGTTGATTAAAGCGACACCAGTCAAGATCACACGGTTCCATCATCCCGGTACCACTATTTTCTATTGGAATCACTTAGTCTAAATGAATTTATTAAACTCACTTTAATGAGTTCCATTATTTCATTTAGACCGTGGGAAACTCGTCCGTAGGTTACCTCCTCTGAGGGTTCCCGATCTTCCAATAGAGACGTTTTAATTTAGTTGAAATTATTGTGATGTTTGTGATTAAGTTTTGAGTTGTCTTATATTTTTGAAATGTTGTGAGGTATTTTTGTTTGAAATTTTGTTTTTGATTTTGGTTTTGGTTTTTGTTTTGTTTTTTTAACATGCAAGTGTTTTTTATGCAGTAAGTATAAAAGAAAAGCAGTGGAAAAGTATACGAAAGAATGTAAAATGCTGTAAATTGNATATTGATGTCTTGATTATCCCTAAGAATAGGGTGAATGTCATTTATCTTTTAATTTGAAGATTATGTTGGTTAAGACCCTTTAGGAGATACATTAGTATTATTAAGAACACTTATCCACATTTTTAGTCCTAATTGGACTTGTGGTGTTTAAAAGAAGTTCAATTATGTTGATTTTTCTAATCCTCTTTTAACGAGTAGATTTCAACTTAAGTTCACCACTAAGTCCTTAAGACCTAAGTGAATGTGTTAAGTGTGTGTATTGATTTTGAAATAGATTTAAAACTGTAAGTGATCATTATTAGGATCATTTAAACATCATTTTTATTATCAAATAAGGGTGTGAAATCATTGATTTCCAAAGTTATACACTTAAATCCAAAAGTCATTTTATGCTAATGAAGTTTCCAAAATTTTGATAATTATGGAAATTATTCTTTTATCTTATAATTTGACAAAGTGAAGTGGGTTTCTATCAATTAAGCTCATTTTTTATTGCAAATCATCAAATGAGTTAATTAATATCAGAAATTACCCATTTCCCATTTTGATTAAGCCTAAATGTTCATTAAGGCTAAAATATCCAAAATTACAATTTTGCCCCTAATGGTCCAAATTTTCATAATTTGTCAAATTAAAGTCAAATGACTTTGGAATTTTTATGTAACTCTACTAATAGATCAATTACGACATCAGAGGAGACAATGCGAGTTTTNTATATATATATATATATATATATATTGTACTATCTACCATTACACAATAGGTGATATGGTCTATATATAGATTGCAAGGTACGCAGGATCGTTACAACTACATAAGAGTAATGACTAGGATTGAGTTGGTTACGCACGAGCAATAGAGATTGCTTTCGGTTGTTATGGGAGTTACAACAATGTTTGTAATTTGGTATTTGCTAATCTAATATCACAAAACACTGCAATGAACTCAATTGTTAGGAAATAATCAAAGTAAGTTTCCTTTCTAGTGTGTGAATCATACATGTCTACCATTCCAATTTAGCTACAGCTTTTTCAGGCTAAATTTGAGTCCCTACCACATTACAAAGTGGCATCGTGGGGAGAAAATGAAGGGCGCTTTTATATACAAATATGCCCCTTTTTGTGAAGTAGCGCACAAATTTTGAGCTCAGATTCCAACATGTTACAAAATGGTTGGATTGATAAATTTGCAAGCAAGCAAAGAAGGGAATGTCAAAAAGCAAATTCGTTACATTTTTCCCTATACTTTTTGGCTTATTCCTTCTTACCATTAACTTTATGTGTAGTTTTAAATAGATGAAGCTTGTTCGATACTGGTTGAGGGAGTTTTCAGACATCTCTGAGCATTTGTAATTAGATCAAAGATCAAATGCTTTAATTATTTATCTTTTCAGCACAATACTTAAGACTTAATAATGATTCTGCTTGAAATGTTATGGTCCAAATCCCGCAGCATTCCTTTCTGAAGAATTGGTAATACAATTCCAAGCCAAATATCTCATCTATTTTGAGAGAGAAATATTAGTGAAAATCATAGGTATGACAGTCAAAATAGGAAGATCTGAATGGTTGTTATTGATATGTCGTCAAAAAAATTATCTTAAACGTTCACGGATCTGAAAGTATTTCAAACAATAATAGATGTGGTGATTAATTTCTCCTTTAATAAATGGAAGGTATTTAGGCATTCATCATTAAAATAACAAAAACGCATCTTTATTCAAAAAAAATGGTATAGAGGCTTGGAAATTTTAGAAATATCTTTAATATACCGCATGTAAAATCTAATATGTCCTAAAAAACTCCAAACTCCTCTCACCGTGATAGGAGGAGATAGTTCATCAATAACTTGTATTTTTTATCAGATCAACGTCCATGTCATTTTCAGAAATTTTATGTCTTAAAACAATTTTTCCTGTGAACATAAATTGACATTTTTCTCTATTAAGAACTAAATTTGTTTATTAACAACGTTTTAAAACTCTCGTTAAATGATCTAAACACGAATCAAAGAAGGTTCCAAAACCTGAAAAGTTGTCCAAGAAAACTTTTATTCTTTTCTCAATTAGATCACAGAAAATATACATCATGCATCTTCAAAAAGTTGCAGCAACAATACATAAATCAAAGGGCATCATTCTGAAAACAAAAGTTCCGTAAGGACTTGTGAAAGTTGTTTTCTCTTGATCCTCATGAACAATAAATATTTAATAGTATCTTGAAAATAACAAACTAAATTTATATTAATTTTTTTTTCTTTTTTTCATTAATATGTTCTCCACCTCTCTCAGCACGGCCCATGTAGAGAAAAATAAAATTTATAATTTGTTTTTAATTAAAAACATATTTTATTAAACCCAAAAAAAAAACAGACATTTTAAAATTCTTCAGCATTAAATTTCAGAATATATGCTCACTAAATTTTATTTCCCATCACCCTATGAAAATATAATATATGACCTCATTAAAAGATCTATATTCTTGTTTATGCTCCCCAGAAGTCAACAAACACGTAACCTCAGATTTGACACCGAGATCTTAATTCAGAGAACCACATGTAGATCAAATGAGGCGTGCGAATAAACGCGGATCCGCCGCCTACACATGGTCAGCGATTTTGACTTACGTGACCCGGACTTAGTCCACTGTTGAAATTAGGATGATACTGTCACACACACACACATGAATATATATATATATATATATATATATATATATATATATATATGACTTAATATTTATTTGTATGTCTTATCAGAAGATGCCGTGAGGATCACTTTCATTAATTTTTTTTAGAAAGTGACGTGCATAACATTGAGCTTGTTTAGGATAGTTTATGAGTGTAGAGGCGTTTTTTTGAAAACAATGTATTACCGTCTGGATCGCATGTTTTGTCTGTTTATCAGAAAATGTGGTTTAATTTATATACTAAAAGCGGGCTGCGGGTCGAACCCTGCAGTCGACCCAGGAGACACGTTTCAGGATAAGCTGCTTATCCTGAAACGCACAAGCTATCCCAAACACAACATAAATTTTTATGATTTTTTAGATATTTAATAGTTACATTCTAGTTAAAAAATAAAAAAATATATAGATTTAAATTATATTTTTGAGGTACATGCCATCTTATCTATTTCTAATAAAATGACATTTGACTTTGTATAAGTTAAAATGATGATATTTTTATTGTGATACGAAAGATTTGGGTAGTACCAAGGTAATCAAGGAAGTAAAATAAAATAATTGAATATGTAAAATACCTAGAATTGGGTGGTGGGAGTAAAATACCATTTATTTTATTTTATTTTACTCATGTTTGATTTGAAATAAAATTAGCTTGGTCTGTCAAGACATTTAATTTTTTTTAAAATATTCTAAAATTAAAAAATTATTTTGAATTTTTTAAAAAATAAAAATAAAAATATATGGAAAATAAAACAAATAAATATATATTTTTTTAAAATAAAGAAAAAACAAAATGAAAAAATAAAAGTGATTTCCAACAATCTCTAAACTTTTAAAAAAATAAAGCACATGTTTTATGTATACATATTTACCGATCGATTTGATCGCGAATCAATTTTAAAATTGGTTCTGGTTCGACTAAAACCCATATCCCACATAAACCATTAAACATCCGGTTCAACTTCACAAGTTGAACCAGGACGAATTTGAAACCAAAAAAAATGTTTTAGGACCAATGATCAAAATAGTTGTTTGGAATATTTGTAAATTATTCTTACAACTTCTCTTTTAAGATCAACTACTGAGTACCACTTTTAGGCTAAAAGCAATGTAGCATGGAAAAAACATTTTGTCTTAGCTACAAGTGTTACACATCAAACTTATAAATTTGATATGTTAATTTACAATAATAAATTAATTAATTTAAATCTATAAACAGATTAATTTTTCTTGTGATTAGTAAAATTCATGCAATATTTTTAGAAAAATTCTTAATAATATATCATTTTTAGCCAGAAAAAATATATTTTCATATAAAGATAAAAAGATAATGAATATTCATAGTTATTTAATTTTTAATAAAAATATTGGTTATAAATTTATATTCTTTTTTGTCAAAAATTTATTAAGGCATCAATTATGTTATCATTACGTCATTTATATTATGCCATTGGGTTGAATTCCCGGTTCACATCTGGAATGGCTTTTAAACCTTTAACCTCATTGTTTATTGGTCCAATATCCGATCCGAAGTGAGTACAAAATCGTAAGAAGATTCAAGAACACAAGAGATTTACGATGTTCGACAATGTTCGAAAATGGTGGTTGTAGTGGCATTAGTTTGATCACTTTGGTTTAATTTGGTTACATTTGGGTCATGGGTTCAATTTTGATCATTTTGCTTGAAGTTAATCAAGCCATTAGACTCAATTGATTGATCAAAATGATGTATATGATTGTTAAAATGAGTTCAAAAAAGATTTGGAGTGATTTTGAACTGATTTGGTGAGTCAATTTGGTGGCATTTGGACATTTAGTAAATTTTGGCTATGTTGGGTTAGACTTGGGTTTGAGTTGGGCTAGAGTTTATTTAGGGCCCTAAACCCTAAACCCTAAACCCTTATACAAGGAAATTATGCTATCAAACCTTAATGTTTAATTTAAACCCTAATTATGCTGTCAATATAAATGATAGACACCCTGATAGATCTTTAAAATTAAAACATAAATTAGATAGAGTAAAATTAAGAGAAGGAAGTGTTTCCTATAGCATCACATGTCAAACTGCATATAACTATAGAAATCAACACATTACTATAACATTTAAACCACATACCAATCCAATAGACATAGATCCACTCTTTTCTCATATATGATAAACTATACAACCTGAAGAAATTAATGAATTAGAGATCACACCACCCTTCTCTAATCAACTCTTAGATTTTGAAGAAGATAAAAATATTGGTAGTCAGCGATATTCAAAATTAAATTATTTAGAAAAGAATAATTTACTTTCTATACAACCCAAAAAATCTTTAGATACAAATAAATTTATTCTATTCATACCAACCCTAACTATAAAAGAATATAATAACAATCAATTATTAGTTACTGGTTATTACATTTTGTCAGAAAGAAAATGTAATATTCTGATAGACACAAGATCACATAAATCACATATAGATCAAAACTTAACACCAAAAAATTTATAGACACTAAAAGATAAAACCTACATTTACAAAGATTATTTAGGTCAAAAACATCTTTGTACACACGAAGCAAATATACTTTTTGGATTCTGGGATATAAATAACCGTAGAATAGACTTTCAACACTTATTTCTAACAGACGATAAAAATTTGAACCGTATTTTAGTAGGAATAGATTTTCTCCAACAACATACAATAACATTTTTGCATGGCAAAATTAATATAGATAGTTATACATTTCCACAAAATATGTTTCATAGCTACATTCCAGGAGAATTATATGTTCCTACTTACAAAGTTACCCCTATACATGTCTTATGTGACACTGGAAGTGATATAACAATATGTAAAAAATGTATAATACCAGCACACATACCAATCTATTCCCAAGAATTACTACTTGAAACATTTAATGGTACCCAAACTATAAACTAGTTTTAGACCAATCAATATTTTGTAATACAAATTGTCCTACTAAAAATACAAAAATTATGGTGTCTATCTGACAATGGTCCATATATAATTTTAGGTAATAATTTCATTAATTCATTCTCGTCATTTACACAAACTGATAATAGTATCATTTTAAGAAGTCCTAATGGTTATTCACTAAATTGCCCAATATTACAAACATCTAAATTTCACTCTACCGAACCCATTTAACGCAGCCAACGTGGTGATTGTCCCCTTGATCAAAATCTAAAAAAACTATTCCCTCTTATATTTGATAACCATCTAAATAGGAAAACTATAACCTCTCCCGAAAATTATAAACTTAATGAGTTAAGGTTTTTTACTAGTTCGTTATTGAAGCAGTCATTCTCAGAAAATCCATTACAATTTTGGAAGAAAGACGATCTAGTAGCTAAAATAGAACCAATTAAACCTACTCATATTATAAGAGTAAGACCTATGAAATACACTTCTAAAGATAAGAAAGAATTCAAAATTCAAATTAAAGAACTGATAGATCTAAATTTAATAGAACCTACAAAATGTCCACATAGTAGCCCAGCCTTCTTGGTTAGAAATCATGCCGAACAAAAAAGGGGAAAAACAAGATTAGTAATTAATTATGAAAAGCTTAGTGATAATATAAAATTTGACAGATACTTTTTACCTAATAAAGAAGTATTGATTAATAATATTAATACAGCTAAACGGTTCTCCAAACTAGACTGTAAGTATAGATTTTGGCAAATAAGAATACATCCAGATAGTCATGAATTTACTGCATTTAGTACATCTCAAGGCACTATCATTGGAATGTAATGTCATTCAGTTTAAAAAATGCTCCTCAAATATTTCAAAGAAGGATTGATACTACTTTTAGTGAACTATCACAATTCTACCTTATATATGTAGATGATATTTTAATATTCAGTCAAATAATTATTGAACATTTAAAACACCTAGCTTTGCTCGCACAAAAAGCCCAAAAACATGGAATAGTATTAAGTAAGAAAATAGCAGTCTTTTTAGAATGTTATAAAGATAAATATAAATGCTCCATTGAATTACAAGAACACATATTAACAAAAATAGGTCATTTCAAACAAACTAATAATTTTAGGATGTGTTAACTATGTCGAATCATTTGTAAAAAAAATTGTAGAATTAAGGGAACCTTTACAACAGAAATTAAAGAAAAATATGTCTTGGTAATGGAATGAAAAAGTTGTAAACCAAATTAAGGAAATATGCAAAAAACTTCTAAAATTACATTTACCAATATCAGAAGATTATCTAATTATAGAAACAGACAATTATGAAATTGCATTAGGGTGTAGTTCTTAAAGTCAAAAGAAATAGTAGTGAACTATTATGTAGATATAGCTTAGGAACTTACACTGCTACGGAACAAAATTATATTATAAATAAAAAAAAATTATTAGCGATAAAGAAAGCAATTAAAAATTTTCAAATATTTTTAAATGAAACATTTTTAATTTGAACTGACAATAAAACTACAATTTCTTTTATTAAAGGGAAAATTGTGGATTCATTACCAAATAAATGATTAATTAGATGGCAATGTTGGTTCTCTGCACATACGTTCGATTTGGAATATATAGAAAGAAATAAAAATTCTCTTGCTGATATACGAACAGGTGAATTATGCAAGAAATAAATATAGATGATGATAACATGGAAAGTTATGACATAAAAAACAAAAATGAAGAAAAATCGAATTCAGATATACCCAATTATCTCGAAATTGTTGATCTAAAAACATGGAAATTAGAATGTGATGTTGCATTTTGATAGTAACATTCTAAATGAATTATTCAAAATAAAAAAGTATCTCAGTGGAGAAATACCAGAGGAAGAATTATCATCCTTATCAGAATTACAGAAAATTAGAGATTTTGCAAATATAAGAATTGCTAGAGAAGAAATTAAAGAAAAAGCTAAAGCTTCTTCTTGAATTAGTAAAAAGGAAGAATCATCTTCTTCAAAAACACCTTTGTATGCAAAAATACTACATGTCACATGCACAAAAAAGAATACAGAAATAACACAAGAATGACAACAATTATCTTTTTATGAAGAAAGTGTTAATTCTGAGATTTATTTCTATATAGCTGGAAAATATCAAGTTACTTATTTCAAAATTTTTATTTTGTATTTTGTCTCAATCCATAGAGGAAGTTAAAGTTTTCCTATTTTTAGTTATTTTCGATCAGGAGTATTTTCTAAATTTAGATTATTTTTTAATATATATTATACCTCTTTTGCCTCTCTAATATGATTCATATGATTTTTCTTTAAAGTTCATAATCTTATATCAAATTCTTCAAAAACTTTTTCCTTATTTAAGAATTTCTTCATACTCTTCTATCTGAATGATTATCTTAAAGTATTCGGGTCCATTATTAAATTAATGTAATCATATTATGATTTGTACCTATACTAGGGTTTAACCTTAAAATCTTCGGTTCATCTTGCACCTTTCTCTGTGGGTTTCTAGAGAAAGTAAAGGCTCAATCAAGACCATATAGGTCCATACAAACCACAACCTTATTCAAGTACTTTTGAGATTTAAACACAACATTAGTTCATTCCCTACCCTATGTGTAGCTAGAATAAATAAAAATTATAACAAAACTTTTTTTCAAACAATAAAAAAAACATAATATTCATTAATATTTAAAATGCAAACTAATAGACATCGAGCAGGAAGAAGATAATTAGCCGCAAAGGCAAACACAAATCTTTATCTTAGAAGAAGAAGAAGAAGAAGAAGAAGAAGAAGAAGAAGAAGAAATACTAATCAGCTATGCCCCCCTTCAGTAGAAGAGAGAAGGATTTAAATAGAAAAGAAATGAGTACATAAATTTTCATAGCTAACGTTACATGAAATAATTAATGTTACTTTCCAGCCTGGCTGAGTTAATGGACATCTACTTTCGGGGGAATAATTCTTGGAATATTCTTTGTTGATAAGAGTTGGTCGAGTTTCTGGGAATAATTCTTGTTATATTCCTTATCTTTAGATGGTGCTCTTCTAGAGAGTAATTCAATGGTACATCTTTATGCTTATCTTGTTACATCTGGCTTTCATTACTCGTTGCTTCAAGTTTTTCTCATATTCCTTGTATAGTTTCTTTTCTAATAATACGTACATTTGTGAATTTTCTCTTTCTGTAATTTCTGACAGAATAACTCTTTGGTTTCTTTACTGACGACTAAATTATTTCTGCTGATAAAAGAGATCCACTTCTTATACATTAATTCTTGAATCTTTTTAGTTGGTTGCTTACAATGACTATATATAAATAATTTTTCTGAGCAGTAATATACCTAGATATTTAAATGATTAATTTTCTTTGTCTCAATCCATATTCGATATAAGTCTTTAGCTATTGGTCTCTAAAATAATTTCTTTTTGTAGGTTTTTTTAAGTCTTCAGCTTGAAATTATCATTTTATTATTAGATTCATCAATGGGTGGTATTGTTTTCTATCAAAATAATATACTATTCTTGATGTCATACCTAATCACAAAATGAGAAATTTCAAAGTTTTCTTGCCCACATTCCAAGCAAGTAAGGCATATCTATTTAGCAACTAATCAACGTTATATTAAGCAAGATTGATCTATGAACTGATACTAGATTTTCCCCCTAACTTAACTACTTATTAATTCAAGTAACTAAGTATATAAAATGATAATATAGTAATTGGAAACCCAAAATTGTTGCAATTGGAGTTAGATTTGTAACATTGAAACTCTTTTATTGTTTTAGCTGTCCTTAGCGTCTTCTTTCAGATTTTGTTGTTTACAACTAGCCTCTTAAACTTTAATTTGTAGGCCTCTAGGTTATTATTATGTTCTATATGATGCTTTACATGTGCAATGGAACTTTAGGGACCTAAACTTTACTTGGGTTTGTATTGAGGGATTTTACTAACTATGTGGTTAATGAAATATCAAGCATACTCCCTTTATCTACTCTTTGGGCATTGTTGGCTCAGTGACCAAGATAATAAAAAAGCTTGGAAGAGCATCCTAAATCATAAAGGATACCTGCAATAACTAACCACAACTATTCTATAACAATTGCAATTATTATGAAGGTATGACTACATTTTAGTTTTGTTTATTCTCTTCATTACTGCAAGGTCAAGTTTTTTCACACATTGAAGATTCAAGATTTCTCTAATGAACTCTATCCTTGAGAACTCCCTAATTTCTAATTGTTTATCTATTGTACATTATTTTTGTGGGCATGAAGAAGAACCAAGCCAAAGCTAAATATGCCTTACTCTACAATACTTAACCATTTCTCTACAATACTTAACAGTAGCAATGATCATGTTGTCTCTAACTTCGCTCTGGAATGTGATAGTTCTCTTCTAATATTATATTGAAATCATCTATGCGCTACGTAGCAAATCAGTCAAGAATCATCATCTGTTAAATTTTTATAATAATTTTATTATCTATATATTTTTTTTTCAAACCAATTTATCTTGCATAATGTGGCCTTTTGCGGGGATAGAATCAAATCTATAGTTGAGATTTAGATATAAATCCTCAAAATTCCTAATTGAAGCTAAGCCTCACGTCCTTTCATACGGATCTGTTTAAATCCACAATGCAGAATCAGGCCGCCAACTTTTACTTAGTGGAGAAGAGTAAATGAGAAATGTGAATGCATTAGTACTGTAAGGATAACTTTCTTAAATCTCCTCTAATGAAATTTTTTATTCTAATAGATATTATATCATAAATGAAGATACGCACGACAAACTATTTTATGTTCGAAGAGAAAGAACATGTATAAATTATTTGGTGGGTTGATGCAGACGTCCACTAAGAGCTCAAAATTGATGCTTCTTAAAGATTCGCTTAATATGAAGCTTTTAGCATGTTTAAATATTGTTGGCACCAAAATTGTCTCGTGAATCATGCCCAAAAAAGTAGAGTGTTTGTCGTACGAATGAACACAAAGAAGAGACACAAATAACACTCCATTTTTTTTGAAAATCGTCCTCATTTTAGTAAAAATGACCCTCCTATTTATAAATCATAGATAGGGTATAGTAAATTACAAGACTATCGCCAATTAATGAAATCATTAACATATTTTATGAGTCGTTACACCTTTACATATATTTGTAACTGAATAATACATGTTTTGTCCCTGTAAGCTTTGTTTGTGTCATTATGCATCTGTAACTGCCTTTGACACTGCTTTGTACTCGTAAATTTCTGGCTTAATCACTTGGTATTTATTTGGTCAACCTATAGTCATTCTGCCGGTCGAATGATCTTCGATCGTCTGAATGATCCTTGGCCGCCTTTTCCGAGGGGACCAATTACAAAGACACATTGTCATTGTGTAGGATTATTCCATCAGATAAAGAGTGAATTACCACAATCTAACAAGCATTCCACCTTCGGGCAATGTCTCAATATTGATTCTCTTCGAATGACTGTTGATTTGTGTTACAGCAGATACCGGTTGGATGGGTGTCAACGCGTTTGAGCAGTGTTTGTTGGGTTGATCAATCTCTTGTTCGATCAACTTCAGAGGCTGACTGGTGTAATGACGAAGTTCGTACATCAATCTTCTTTCTATGATTCAACGTATTTTCATGAGATTCATGCAGACATAATCTTGATGTACATAATTAGTTTTTTGATGCTCTTACTTATCTAAAAGTGACAAACTCTATAAGAATAAGAGAACTAAACAACACGATTGCTCTCATAATGATTAATAAATATTCTCAATAATTATATTCCCATGATTTTTGTGTCATTATTCCCTTTAAATAAAGTGTGAAGTGCGCATTTCTTTTCTCTCATTTCCTTAATTCTCTACCTTTGTGTGGTAATATGCGCGAATGAATATGTCATGTGCTAAGAAACCGGTGAGCTTTCTGCTTTAAGAACTCACCCATTTGGGGATGAAAGAAAAAAAAAATTGAAAGTTCCAACCCAATCCAAATAAAATGAGTAGGTGAAGAGCCCTGACCAATCAAGAAGAGAAATAAAGATGATATAAAAATGGTTGGTTCCAAAAGCCCAGTCGAAGGGACTAAACCCAAAGGATTTAAATCAATTAAGCAGTCAACCGTGAAGATGCCTCGCATGGAAGTGGTTGGGGAATTTTCCGACTCGATACCACTTATAAAGGTGCAGGGTCAGAAATATGGGCATGTTCTAGACCCTGGACCACTTCACCAGCGTCTGGCTCAACTATCGTCCCATGAGGGGGAACCTATGGCGACGATCGTGATAGTTCTGCCACCAGACTTCACTTCACTCAAGCTGTTGCTCCACTATGGAATTTAGCTGGCAAAGCTATCCAAAGTAAAGCTCCACCGACTGAAGGTATTCCTTCTTTGCCTTTAGCTGAAGGGGGTCCTTATGGAGGTGCCCCTCCTCTTATCGCATATAACTTCCATACATCATAGATTGAGTGCATGATTAGTAATCTAGCTTTTCCTTTTTATTTGGTCCTCCAATTTATCTCTAAAAAGCAAACTCAAAAAATGTAGAGGAAACTATGGATATGATCGACTCCCATCTAGTAGAGGTTCTACGCCAAACTGAGCTAGCGGAGCTTGCCGGTCCTTCAACTCATGCTGCAACTGAGGGGGTATACTTAGAAAAATCTTTTAAAAGACTTAAATTTATTTGTTCTTAGTTACGTGCATCTCAAAATATTGAGATTTAAAAGGAATTTGAGTTAAGCGGTGTTGTTAAAAAATATTGCAACTTTGAGAAGAGAAAAGCATAGAATTTTTATTTTAGATTCTATGTAAATAAGTCTAAACTAGGGTATAGTTGACTAGCTGTTTAACCTGATGAAAATTGGTTTCACTACTTATTTTTAGAAAGAGTTATATATTTGTAAATTAGGTATCCTTAGATATACACTTCAGAAGAATTAGGCTTCTATTCAATATAAATTTCAATTATTACATATGTCCTTTGAAAAATTTAAAAAAAATGTGAAAGAGTGTTATATGTTTTGCTTTAGAAAGGTGATAGTGGAATTCAAAACTATTAAAGGTCTATCCAGATATAGTAATCCTCTTAAAAGTAATGCTAAAAAATTAAAAAAAAATTGCATCCTGAAGCAAGAAAAAAAATGTGTGATGAAAAGATAGTATTAAGGGGAGGAGAAGCTTGATGAGAAGTCTAATAAAAAATTAGTTTCATTGGATTCTTTCTGAAGTTGAAACTTTATTACATTCTTAAGCTTATCTGTCTTCACAGTACATATGTAAGTTTTTCTTTGGGGTGCTAAAATTATGGTTTTATTCTTTTTGAGTGCTTTAGTTTACAATTATTTATTGCCTTTAAAATTGAATAAAAAATAAAGTTTTCTTAGTTAAATGAGGTTCACTTTGACCCTAGGGTCTTACTTGTTTACTAGAGTTAAATTAAATTTATTTTATGAATTTCTTGAGGCAAAATTGTTAATGATTTTAATGAAACCCACTTTCTCAAATTAATAAAATTAATTTTGAAATATCTAGTGTTACTTGAGGATAAGTAACGTTTAAGTTTGAGGGATTTTGATATGTCTAAAAGCATGTTTAATTTCTTTTATCTTTTGCACCTGTTTATGGATACAATTACATTTTAAAGAAATTTATTTTTGTATTTTTCTTGTAATACAACAAATAGTAGAAGTGAAACGAAACAGCGAAGCACCGAACTGAGCGGGGTGAAGCGGGGGTGAAACATAGCAAAATGACCCTAAGTGGATGGGCGCCTAGGCGCCAGCTTCTAAGCGCTAAGGCCCTGCACCCCATGGCGTTGGTGTACTTGGCGCTTAGGCATTAGTTTCAGTCGAAACAGATAGAGAGCCTGACACCTAGGCGCTCGCTCTGTAGGGCCTTGGCGCCAGCAACTATTTTGTGGTTTTTAGCAGTTCCTTCGACGCTTATGCTGTGAATATCGCCAATGTTTGGTGCTTTTTAGAGCAATTCTAGGCAGCTTTAGAAGGGGAGAAGACCTCTGAACCCTAAGGGAGATCGTGGGGGAAGTCTTGGATTTAATTGTGATTTAGATTGTTTTTTATTTTAGAGTTTGGTGAGGATTTGGAGGGACATTGTAGATAGGTTCCTTAGCAAGGTAGCAAGTACTTGGGAGATCTTCTTGAGAGAGATTTCTAATGCTTGGGAAGGGAAAATGCTATGTATTGTGGACTCCTTTTTGCTGTAACTTTCTTTGTACATAATTCTACTGGATTGTTTTGTTTTAAAAATGTGTTGTTGCAATTTCTTTATGCTTTATGAGTAGTTCCTTTTTATCTTTCCCCTTATGATGAATAAGTAGGTAGTGTAGAATGGTGAACTGTTTTTATTGGTTTTTACTCTTTAAAGTTATGGTTTTCCTTTCATGATTCGTTTACTTATCATTCTGGCCAAATGATTTGTTAAAATTTGTTGTGAAGCCCATAAAGACTTGGGAGAGCTATAATATGAACAACTAGGAAGAATCACATTGAACTATGGGTATTAAGCAAAAGTAACTTTCAGAGATGCAAATAAATATGAAAATACTCTTTAATGGGATCAAATTGGGGTTTAAGGAATTAAACCCAATTGGACCAAACTTTTTAATGCACTCAGAAGAGGGTAAAGAAGATAATTGCTCTTTTGTCACTTACAACATTTTCAATATATTGCATTTACTATCTACACACCTCTTATACCATTGCAAAGGGGAGGGTAACCTTATCACTTGATTTCCTCCAAATTTTAATATAACTAGTAGAATTGTTAATTAGAGTAAACCTTTAGTAAAACCTTAAAACTATCAAGACTTCTAACCTATGAACTAGTTTAGTAGGCTAGAACTTCTCTTAAGATTGTAACACCTCTTTCCCCGAGGATCGACAATCCGGACTCAAAAATCTGATTTACTTGAAACGACCACGAATACTTGCGTCATACGAAGGGCTGTAACTTGGAAGCAAATTTTGCGATCCACACACAAACATTAAGATTTTGGTGCCGTTGCTGGGGAACAAAGATGTAGTGACACATTGCTGTACTAATCAAGTTCAAGAATTCTCGATACAGACACAAAACCATGAGTGAGTACACCCGGCTTTCCACACACCCCATCACTCTGCTATGGGTTTTTAGGACTGACTCCCCTAGTTATTGAATGGAGAGTTTTGATGATTTTTGAGCCTCCCTTAGCGTCATTAGACAAATTTTTCTACAAAAATAACTTTGTTGCCTTCTTAAGAAGGTCATCCACGATATCAAAATGATTTTGACTTTTAAAAATTTGAAGCTATTGGGTTGCAACCCAAGCGTAAAATCAGCCTAGATATATAATTAATTGTGTTGGTCACTTCATGTGAGACTTTGTTGAACCTAGACGTATAGTCGCACAATCGTTCTCTCTCCTCAACATAGAAGAAGAAAATGAGAGAATTTGAGAAGTTGTTTGGTGGCAGAGCTTTGAGAGATGAACAAATGGAAAAATTCTTCGGAAGAGCTGGTAATCCAAGGATGCAAAGTGCCATGTCCTTGAAGATATTATTTAAAACATGACACTTGATTGAAAATATCAGGGATAAGAGGGCTTGAAAGACATTAGGTAGATATAAGAGGGCTTGAAAGTATTTTAGTGATCAGATTGATCAGTTTCTGCTTTTAGAGCCCAACTTGTGTGGTTTTAAATTTCAATAGCACCACTTCTCCAATAATATCAGGGATGACTGGAGGACTATAAGTACGAATCTTGATAACGTGAATGATGGAATCTTCGTACCTCTTTGTTGAGAGAAAAGATGTTGTTTTGAAATGAGAGAGGGAGCTTGGATTAGGCACAACTCAAGTTATTCTATTAGCAAGCAAAAGCAAGTTAAGAGTATATTGAACACGAGATTTATATTTAGTTTGTTCATATGTCGTATTTCAGCTTTGGAGGTTAGAGATTAAAGATTAATTATCCATTGTTTAGGAATGTGAGTTTAAATTAAACAAGCTACAAATTTTCTTTGTGAAATATAGTACATATGCAGTGAGAGGAAAGAAAGGAGAGAGTGGAGAAGATAGAAAGAGAGAGAAAGCATGCAATCGATAATAAATAGAACCTTTAATGGAATAAAATCATTTCTGGAATTGATGTATGCTTTACTAAGTTAGTTTCAGACTATAGGTGAAAGAATTTCTAGTATTTGTGGTTGTTCAGGATGTTCAAAGTGTTCAAAATAGCATATAAACTATGCAGACAGTTTTTGATGTGAAATCAAGGCATTTATGAATGATGGAAGCTTGTTGATGAGCTGATTGGTAAACAAGCGACACCACAATCCAATCGAATGCTACAATAAAGGAATGATGTTGACCACATGGAGATTCATATGGTGGATGTATTTTTGGCTCTTGGAATCGGGGCAAGTTCAGCTTCCTTGAAGGGTGCACTAATGTCCCAAATGTGAAGGGTGCTTTGACCAAGGTACTCTGCTGCGCTTTTGAGAGTACTCATGTGCCAGGTAGATTCTTGAGGAATAAATTTTCCCGAGTATCATGTTGAGAGGAACTGTGTAGCTAGAGCTGAAACTGAGAGGGATTGGGCAAATACCGATAGGCTGCACTTCTTGTGCTCTTCAAGATAAGAACTATGGTGAATGTTGCAAATATGATGGCGAGCTTTTGAGAATCTACATGTGTATGGCTATTGGAATATTTGAGATATTTTTACAAAATATTAAACAATGGATAAAATATATAATGTAGAGCCTTGAGTAACTTTGAGTTGCTACCGCATGCAATAAATGAGAAATAAATAAGGTTTTTGCTGCTTTGTAGTGATATTTGTCAGGAAAAGAGTGATAACGCTTCGAAGTTTACTGGAAATGATAGTTAATCTTACATACAATAATAATTGAAGATGATCTTAAGTGTTGTTTGACATCCATTAGGCAGGCGAGAGAGGTCCTTTAGAGCTACTTCTAAGCCAAATCTGAGATGCTTCGTTTGAGAACCTTTCCTATAGCAAAGATGACTTGAATACTTGAAGTAGAGGATCATGCGACATGACAAACAACGATAAAGGCTTAGATGACTTAGATAATCGATCGTGTTTCTTACCATTCCATGAAATTAAAGAGTTGCCGAGAAACATACACCAACCAATAATAGATCGACGTGTATCAACACAACCAGTCCAATTAGCATAACTATAGGTTATTAAGCGAATAGGAGACTCCGCAGAAAAGAGCAAGCCATGATGAGAAATACCTTTCAAATACCTAACAATACGTCGAACTGCAGCTAAATGAAGATGTGTATGTGCCTACAATCATTGATTAACTTGTTGTACAACAAATGAAATATCAGGACATGTGATGGTTATATAATTGACTCCTAACAAGTTGTCGATGCATAGATGGATCAGATAGAAAGTCATTCCGTTGATATTTAACATTCACTTCCAAAGGAGTATTAATAAGACGACCCACTTGGAGCCCAGCCAAAACAACGAGTTTCTCAGTATAGTTATGTTGGAGAAGAAAAATACTAGTGGGAGAAGAGTGAACCTCAAGACCTCAGAAATAAGTTAAAGGCCTCAAATCCTTCATATGAAAAGAACTTTGAAGTCGCTTCTGTAATTGAGACATCAATTGAGTATCAGAACTTGTGATGACAATATCATCAACATAGACTAATAAAAATACAATTCTATTGTTAGTCTTGCAAAGAAATAATGAAGAATCATACTGACTTTGAATAAAAGAAAAACTTAGAAGTGTAATGCTAAACTTTTCAAACTAGACCCGTGGCGCCTGTTTCAAACCGTATAGAGATCGTTTGAGTTTACAAACATCATGTGAGGGTGTAGAAAACAAGTCTGGAGGAGTCATATAGATATCTTCTTTGAAGTCCCCATGCAAAAATGCATTCTTAACATCCATCTGTTGTAAGGACCAACTTTTAGATTTAGAAATATATAGAACAAGCCGGATAGTTGTCATTTTAGCCACAGGTGCTAAAGTTTTTTCAAAATCAACCCCATACTTCTGCAGATTGTCAAGAGCTGCCGATCTTACCTTATTGCTGTCAAGGGAGCCATTAGATCGAAGCTCAAGAGAATAAACCCATTTAGAACTAATGGGTTTAATTTCTACCGGATATGAAACAATATCCCAAGTGTGATTGTCTTGAAGTGTCTAAAATTCCTTTTGCATGTATTTTATTCAATAAACATGTTTAGCATCATCACAATAAGATGTAGGAACTGTAGTATTAGTTAAAATTGCAGAATAGCTAAATATATTTGGATGAAGAATGTGCCGAATTGATCGTCGAAGAATTATTGGAGCATTTTCAGGAGCAGGACTGGAGATGAAGGGGTCAGACGTCGTGTGTAGACAAGGTCAGGCTTGAATCATTTATCAAAAGAAGAATCATCAAAGTGAGGAAGTATAACAGTGTCAAATGTCGAAAAATGATGCCGAAAATAGTATTCATGTTCAAAGAAAATCACATCCCAATAGATAAGTCATCGATTATTAATCAAATCAAAACTCACAAAATTTTATGATTATGATTATAACTCATAAATGCACATCAGACAGACTGGGTTGTCAACTTATGATGTTTATGGGCAGATAAATGAACAAAATAAACACATCTGAATGTATGTAGCATATGATAATTAGGATATTTATCAAAAACTCGATAGTAGGGAGAATCAAACTTCAATTATTGAGATGATAAACAATTATTCAGATAAACTGCAGTAAATAAAGCTTCTGTCCAAAATATAGTTGGAATAGAAGAATTTAGTAACAATGTGCGCACCATATCCAATAGATGACGATTTTTTCATTTGACAACTCAATTCTGCTGAGGTGTATAAGGAAATGAACGTTGTGAGATAATACCCTTATAATGAAGAAATGCTTGAAACTCATGAGACATGTATTCAGTACCATTGTCAGACTGTAGGGTTTTAATACAAGTGGAGAACTAAGTTTCAATATATGCCACAAAGGTATGAAACGGGATAAACACTTCTGCTTCGGAATGCAAAAAATAGATTCGTGTGAATCAACCGTAATCATCAGTAAATGTCATAAATTTTTTATACTGAGCATGCGAAATAACCGGTGTAACTTTCAAACATCACTATGAATGATGTCAAAGTATTTATTGGCATGAATGCCACAAATAGGAAAAAAGCATCTTACTTTTGCCCAATTTATAATAAGAACAGTCAGCTAATAAATTTTTATCTATAGAACCAAGTATACCACTTTGCAAGAAATGATTCAAAACAACATTATTAGGATGATCCAATCGCCAATGTCAGATGCCAGTCTTATCTTCAACAACTGAAGAAGCTAATGACAATGTCTGAGGAATGGTAAATTGTAATCGAAATAATCTGCACTTTAGGCCCCATTAGCTGTTACCTTTCCCTACACAAGCATCACGAGAAAGTGCACATCACTGTTATTATCCATCATTTGCCCAACAGAAAGTAAGTTCGTAGATAATTTAGGAGAAACCAAGTTATGTTGGAAGGAGGGGCTAATATCACTAATTGTCGTAATTTGAATATTATTTTCATCTGCAATCAGAATATGTTGAATACCAGTATATGGGCGTTGATTATGCTATAAATCAGATGTCTCATTCATATAATTTGTAGCGTTGGAATCAACAAACCAAGGAGAAGGAACAAAAGTAATGGTCTTACCTTTCCCTTGAAGACCAAGAGCAGAAAAGACAGAGAGAATCATCTGTTGGACCACGTCTGGTGTGAGAATAGATTGATTATTGTCGACCGCTGTGAATGTTGTACCAGGATTATGAGAGTCGGATACCGTAGAATGACTTGTGGTTTGCAGTTTTGAGGTTGTGTAGGACACTCCTTAATAATAAATTGTGATCATTGCCGACACCTTGGGATGATGGATCTTTTGGGAGCAATTGAATTTGAAGGGCAGTCTTTGTATGTATCAACAATCTTATATTAAATAGGATAATAATAATCTTATCTTAAATTGGGAAACAATCTCTTTTGTATTTAATGTATCACTATATAAGTCTATAAATACCTAGAAATTATTAAGGTTTTTTTAAACTTTCTACTAAAGATGAAAAGGTATGGATCTCGAGTTTTATTTTCCTTCCCAATTTCTGCATCTTCCCTCTAATCACGTCTTTGTAGGTCTCCCCATCGTATTCTAGATTGAAATCAAGTATAACTCCTTCACATTTTAATCTCTATTCCATACACGCCATGAAATCTCTCATAAGATATACTACTGGAACCTAGTCCATTTAAGTTACCAACAATAGTTACCGCCTCTTCATGAGATGTACAATATAGTTGTTCATCTTTTTCCTGAAATTGATTTTCGAGCTACATTTTAATAATTTAAGAGGGATAAACACCAACTAATTTTACAATGTTCTCATTGATACTCAATAGAATTTACTCTCAACACTTGTAGACTTTTATGCATACTGTAACTCATTTTCAGCAAGCAGATATGTAACATCAATGCTGTAGCAGCTGTGCAAGAAGCAGTGATGCTGTCACTTAATATGCCACCCTCGTTACCAATAAAAATGCTCTTACTGAATTGTAAAATATCCATTGCTTTTAAAATTGCTTTAGGGAAATTGAATTTTGCAATGCATTTTTTTACAAATTGTAGCATAACTTGTTAAAATTTTTGACTATTTTGTTTTTATCGGCCATAGATTGTTCGATTCTTCATGAATGTTTTGCAGGTCATAACATCTACCTTGGAAATGGCCATTTCACATTTTGATTTGCAGTCATTTTCTCAGACCTCGAGCAAGAACAAGTGGTCCCCATCTCGAACTACTCTAATATCTTCTATTTCTGCATTCTCTTGGTTGACCACTTTTGTAGGTAGGTGACCCACAAACTTCTCACCTGCAATTATTTTTTCAGTACACGAATATGACCAAGAATGAATAAGCCAATAAAATAGAACCCATTGTATATACATTCTGGTTTTTACCAGTTTGAAATTTGATTAACAATTGGTGAATAGATCTATCTATTTGGTGTTTGCTTTTTGTGTGGGGGGACTGCTTATCAATTTTCAAGTTAATTAATTATTCTACAAATGCAGAATTATGCATGAAATATTTTATGTTGTAATAAAACTTACTACCAATCTTGAGCAGCTCGTTTAAGGAATTAGGTAGGATTATAAGCTTTACATTCTGGTCTATTGGTGCTATCTCCTTCGGTGAATGCAAATGTATTGTGACCCTTTTAGCCATCTTTTCTACACCACTATCAGGTGACTCTCTTCTTTTCCTTGGACAGGAATTTGTCACTATATCTGAAATCATTGCATCTCTTGCATTTGTTGTTTGCATAATATCTTTCTGTTGTTCCCATCTGAATCCTGTTTTGTTTTCATGAACTGATTTTAGACCATGGATATCCTTGTTCCTTTTGCATTTCAGCTCATGTACTTTTGCTGTCCACCCATCATCTGCCTCTACTGAATTTGGATCAGCTCTATGTTTCAGAACTTCATTGACTGTATCAGTTTCACCAGTACCTGCTGTACTGCATAATGAAATTCCTTCATCTGTTTGTGTTCTCCTGGCATGGCAAAAGAGAGAATGCTGAGCACAAGAACATTGATTTACTTTGATTGGCAACCCTTCTAGCAATTCTGTGAGAGCTAATCTCTGATCTTTAGGCTCCAATCCAGGGTATAAGCTTTTATGCAACCTTAACTTCTGTAGAAATTGAATGGAGAAGCATTAATTTAAAGTCATTAGAAAAAAAATCCATTTATCACTTTTCGACATTTTAACTTCCATTCATTCNATATATATATATATATATATATACATATATTAAATGTCTTTCCGAAGCGGGCGACTGGATTCCGATTCTGTCAACCGACTGCTTCCAACGGGTAACTCTTTCACTAAATAGTGCCGACAAACACACACACATGCAATGCACACCCAATATGCAAGAAAAAGAACATAGCATATTTAATATTAAATATTTTTTTAGCATTTTTTCTTTATAAATTTTTTTCAGCTTTTTAACCTTTTTTTAACACTTTCAAGAAATCACCATAACAATAAATATGCAATAACAAAAATAACAAACACAAAATAAATAAGAAAAATAGGAAAACAAAAAATACCAAACCTAGACCCTAAGTGTTTCAACAACAATTTTCCTATAACCAAAAATAATTATTAACTTCTTTTTGCAACAACGATGTCAAAAACTTAATGGACCAATACTTGCCAAGAAGTAAATTAGCCATACAACGCAAGTGCACATCAAGTAGTATGCTGCCTAAAAGTCTGCATATCGATCTCACGAAGAAAATCTTTAACAATTAATTCTGTGAAAAAAAAAAAACTCTAGTTTACAAATTTAGTGCACATAACTAGGTGTGATTGCAAAAAAGGTTCAAGTCCTAAGATTCTAGCAAAAACTGAGTAAAATTTAGGTGACGAAAAATAAAAAAGGTGGAAAAGATCTTGCAAGTTCCTTTAAGACTGATGAGACTTGTGCCTAAGTGATTTGAGGATCATGGTGATCCTGGCTTTCCTAAATATTTTCCCACCTATTTATTGTCAATTTGGGATATATTACTCCTTATGTTTATGTCTAAGTCAAAAGATGCATATAATCCATGAAATTGAGGCTCCCTCAATCCCCATGACATTCTACATAAATGCTTTGATCTCTGGAATGATTGTGAAATTTCACTAGAAAATGTCAATTCTCTTGAAATTCAATATGATTATTTTTACAAAATCAAAACATTCAAGATTTATTTTAAAAAAATAGAAATTATTTTTTTAATTCGAAACACATAAAAAATTAAACAAATATGATTTTAACAATAAAAAATAAGAAAAATAAAAATAAAAAATTGATCCTAAATAGATTTTAAACAAATATGTTTTAAAAAATAATATAAAAGTAAAACTAAAAAAAATAAAATCAAAACAATTCCCAATGCACATTTCTCTGTGAATAATGATTGAAAATGTAAAATTTACTGGAAGAACATGAATTTGAATCAAGCATAACTTTGGGCTCACCTTTGCCAAAAACTAAAAAATTTCCTTAGTGTTTACATTTCAACCAAAGTCATGGATGATCACAAATGGAACGTTAGTCATAAGACGCGTGTGACGATCTATGTAGCGAAGAAGAAGCAATTAGTGGCAAAAACCCGAGACCAGAGGACTGGAGGAGTGTCAGGCTTGCATTGAAAAAGTGCAGAGGCGATCATTTCTGGAGCCAATTGCGTTATTCTTTTTGTTTAATTTTGAATTTTATAATTGGGGAATTTACATCCAGACCACCCATTCTTATATATTCACACATTCAACGCCAAAATTTTATTTTATTTACAATTATACCATGCAAATCTTCCAAATCACATTAAAATATCACACTTATAACTTCTAAAGTGAAATAGCATTTTCAAACATGGTTAAGATAGTATGTAAGAATTAAAGTTTAGAAGTTAGATATTTAGATAGATAAGAATTGAGTGGTACATATGTAAATTTACGTTTATAGTAGTATTTAAAGCACCTAAAATTTATCATTTTATACTTCATAAATTAAAATTAAGTATAACTAAATAAATTGGAGACAAACTAACATTGACTCAATATTAGAGTAACAACCACCCTTAAAAACACTCTAAAAATCAAACTTTTCTTGTTGTTGTATGATATGAAATCTTTATTTCATATTCTCCCATCTTTTACACATGCTATTATTTTTCTATGTTAAGTAGCAATTTTCATGAAAGTTGAGGTTTACCTGCAATCAATTTAGCCAACTGGGACGAGATATTGAAGCCAGCTTGTACGAAGAGATCATCTCTCTGGGAAGAGTAGGTATACGTTGCAGGAGAATGATTTACCTTGTCTTAATGGCTGCCTTCAGTCCTCGTGATTGAATTTGGATCCACTTGTAAAAACAAATCAACGAATATTAATTTAAGCCATCTTAGTTTATTGATTCAGAGCATAAATTTTTACAAAGGAAGAACTCAATTTGCTCAAATACTTCAAAAAAGGTAATTTTTTACTTTATTAGATTGAATAAAAAAGAATTAGCATAGAGCTAGATAAGCAAATACAACATTGAAATATAGATTCAAAAAGATTTAAGTTTGTTGATTTGAACTCATGACCTATAAATCAACAAAAAGATACTGAAACAAGTACCAGCCCAACATGCATTCTTAACAACATAAAGCTGACTAATACAACAGTGAAATGAATATTAATGCAGACTTGGGTCCGGTAAGTCCCTCCTTTTGATATTATTGTTAGTCCTTTTTACTGGCTAAAAGTAAAGTACATTCAGATATAGACAACACGAGAAAATTCAAAGACCTCTATGCTGGACCACAGAACGCTTCCCAGCTTCAGAAAATCACATCTTTCTCCGTGGGCTTCAACAGATTCCATTAATTAGCAAACATTTGCATTTATTGCAGTTAGATGAAGAGTAAGAATTCCACATTTTTTAGGAAGCAGTGCTTTGCCAAGCAATAGAAAAGGCCACTTTTTCTGGATCTACTTTGTTACATATAACCTCAAATATGGACTTTTTTTCTTTATAGATTGATAAATTACACTTCAAAATTTACAGAAGATACTTAACATGTCGTATAGTAACATGAAAAATTTTCACTACAACCTTAACTACCGTAATATGTGGATTATTTTCATGACGGCCATNAAGATAGGCTTTCTCTACAATCTGAAAAAACAGAAAATGAGCTATGCTTGAACGAATAGCCTTTGGGAGGCCATTCAAAGTTTCCTGTTGTTTCAATCCTTCTGTCTTGAACCAAAGGCATATGTGAGATAGCATTTGGTCTTTTATATGACGAGGCAATTGATTTCTTGCTGAAAACCCGGAAGCAGCTTGAATTTTGTCTCTCTGCAGGGTTAAAAAGAGGTGAGTAATCATGGCAGAAACCTGGACTGATGCACTTGAATCTGACATTGAAAAAATACTATTTCATTAGTAATGCTACAAAAAGAATTGCTCGGCTTGATTCAATAACTATGAGTTGAGTACCAATGTGCTCAAGTTCATTAATGAGCTAAAAGTATCTTGTTTATACTCGACTTATCTATCATGTCATATATGGGTGAAGAATGGAAAAAAAAATCAAGTCCATGACCAAAAACATTACAAATATTTTCAATTGATTACTTTAAATTTTATGAAAAAAAATAATTCGTTTTTTTCACAATACATCTTCTAAGTACAACTAGGCCCATCTTCTATATATACTTCAGACGTTACTACAAATTTTATAAAATAGTTCGTTGTTTTCACAATACATCACAAACATAAAATATGTACTGCCCATGTCCTGTGTACATTTTATGATTATTTATGAGGAAATAACATAGTAAAGTAGATTTTAACACAAAAAAAAATTTGATTATATATATATAGAGAGCGAGAGAGAGAGAGAGAGAGAGAGAGAGAGAGAGAGAGAGAGAGAGAGAGAGAGAGAGAGAGTTCTTATCAAGCCAAGCACAATTAGGTTGATTTTTGTTTGTGTTAGACTCATTTAGTTGATGAGCTAGAAAATCAAGTTCAAGCTCAGCTCAATTGAGCACAAACGACAATTAAAATATTTTTTATTATTTGTTTTTGTGAATATCTGTTTTTTGACCGTTCTAACTTTTGAACCAATCTATGAATATTAATTAATCTTGGTATTAGTAATAGTATAATACTACAAAAATATCATACTCTGTCAATATGATCAAATTTCTATTAATATATGCAGATTAGTTTGGGATAAATAAACTCATTTTAGTCTGATTGAATCATTTACATTTGTTTTTTCAATTTTCTGATAAGCCTGATCCACAAAAAATTATGGGCATATTGAACCCATTTATTCCTGTACAGCTTAAAAGTTTCATGATTTATCTACTTTTTTCATTCTCTTTCCAACCTCAACGAATAGTGAACTTAAGAAAGCGAATGAAATGGAAATTTTGTGGTCTTTTTAATTGGTCTGGGAAAGTGCTTACAAAGTTTCTTGTACGACTTGTCCCCTGGACAACAAGGTTAGTCATATTCCCAATGATGTATGCTGTTAGTCCCAAATTGAAGAGCATGTAGAAAATGTCAAATAACATCTCCCTTGTGTTCTCAGCATGTAAGTCGCCATAACCTGTTGTTGTCAATGTTGTAATAGACCAATATATTGCTGTTACATATCTGATCCACAAACTTTCTTCCTTAAAATCAGGCACCACTGCACCTATCCAAGTTCTTTTGGGATCTGGATATCTATCGGCAATGAAGTAGTTGAAGCATCCAGCAAAGTGTACTGCAAATAGAGTTACCTGCACTTAAATCAAACTTGAATGAATGCATGCAGGACAATGTTTTTATAGCCTGTGTGGATTTGAAATTGGAGCAGCAAGCTTACTGAGACCAGTTTTGTGATTCGTGTCCAGAAATAGTTGAATCGAATATCCTTCTCAAGCCTATGGAAAGCAATTCAGGCAAATAATGAATTTTCGTTTAAAGTTTTTTTTTTATTCTTTTGGTTAAATGTGTTTTGGTTTAGGGTTTAGGGTGTAATAAGCAAGAAAGGTCTAAAGATTCAGACCTTGCAAAAAGGGAACTGACCCGATGAAGACGCCAGAGTCTCAACATATTGAGAACCTTCAAACCAAGACTATTACTGCGCTCACCAAATAGAAGGCTGATTGGCTGGAAGGGAGTTATTGAACAGATATCAAAGATGAACCATGATGATAAATACCTGTAAAATTCAGATTGCAATAATTATAGAGGTTAATGCCACCCAAAAGCAAACCATTTAGAGACACTTACTAGAATAATGCACATTACTCTGCTAATGCTATGTAATAATCATTTAAAAACTGACCTTTTTGCAATCATTTTGGGGTCATCTACCAGGAGATAGGTCTTATGGTCAAGGTAAGCGACAAAGAAGGTGAGGACGATATCAATGGTAAAGAAACCATTGACTATGTTATCGAAAAAAAATAGGTTATTTGGTAAATATTTAAAAAAAGCAAACTCGAATGGGCAGATCCAAGCAGAGTAAATGACCAGGAAAACCAGGAAAATCTCCCAGGCCCTGTTGAACATCTCCATAAGAAAGAAAGAGTATAAAAATTTTGAGTCAACATTACTGTGAAGGAGATACAGGCACAGAATAACATTGTACCTGTAATATGGATCGTAGGGAGATACAATGTACTTCCTGAGTTTTATAGACCTGTTTATGGTTGCTCCCAGGGATGGCAAAATATCACTAGAGAAGCTACAGCTACCACTTTCCATTTGAAACTCATCATGAAAGCACTGTAAATAGGATTTCCAGCAATTGGGAGCCATGTTATGGTGGTTTGGAAAGCAAAGAAGTGGTAGGGAAGATATTTATACTGAAGGCGGACAGGATTTCATATATGTATCCTATGCTCAGAACGTGACCTGCAAGATTATGTGGATGAAATAGTAGGTTGAAAGAGTGGTCGTTACATTATGAAATATCTGATGTGAAAAAAAATCATTTTTTTAGTCTTATTATTAGGAAGGACAACTACTGAATTGTCTTTCTGATGCGGTAGTATTGGAAGTGGCAGACATGCATTTCTTAGAGCTAATAAGCTGTAGTTGGAAACTACTTTTATCTTGGAAGATGGTGATGTTGTTTCCATTAACAGTAGTTTTTGAAGTAACTGCCATGCAATCCAAATGAACATGAATGTGGATTTTTTGAGAAATTGAGTTGAGCTAGTTTGCGCTTATTGATGACATGAAGTTGATAGTGTACTCAGAGTGGAGTTCTAGAGATTTATTTCTAGAATGCTCTTTGGATCTTGTTAATTTATCCTCCCAAAGCATCGGAAATAGTCTGTATTTTAACTTGGGACTTTGTACCTGGAACTGATATCATAGCAGTGATTATAGTGATCATCTTTATAAATGTAATCAATTCTTTGTAGAGGCATGCTTTTCATTTCTTTCATAATGTAAAATTTTCCTTGTTTTCTCATTATTAAGTCCTGTTCGAATTAATTTTGCTTTCTTCGGCCAATATCACAATCATCCTTTCCAAGCATGTGGTCTCACATAAAGAAAAAGGAAAACTGAAATTATGACAGCCAATGGAATAATTGAATGGAACCTAAAGCTGTAGCAAATTAAAAGGTTTTGCTTGTAATTGAGTTTAATATTTGTTTTGCAAAGCCGGGTTAGTTTTGGCAGGTGTACTTAATTGAGGCCAACCTGGCAACAGATTTGGATGGTTAAGGTGATTTTGCATTAATTTGGCTAACAATTTTTTTGTAATAGAATTTTGAAGTCTTAAGAGAATGCCCATTGATTGTAGAAGCATTTTGGTACCAACATTTATCAATCGATGCATCGTTCGTTTAATGATGTAATAAAAGTAATGGACTATAGGCTTAATAAAATTATGTCATATCTAGTGAATCAGATTAATTTCATGTTAGAGTGATATGTTATATAAATGACATTTTTTATGATAATAGCTATGCATATGTTGCGATGGAATGATCTTTATTTAATTTTTATTGATATCAAATGCCAACATAATTGATTTGGTGTACTCTATGGCATAAAGATGCGTGTCAAGGCAATCCTGATATTAATAAAAATTTGTATGATGCAACATTTATTAATAATTGTTAAGTGACCTAAGCTTTTCTAATTATACTAATTTACATTAATTATCAATATTGGTCCTATAACTTTTTATACTGGTCATATAGCTTCTTATAAAGGATATCTAAGCAATGTGCAATATAACTTTTTATACTGGTCATATAGCTTCATATGGCTTCACATAAAGAAAAAGGAAAGCGTTTCTAATTAGTGTTCAATTTTTGCAGATGATTTTGCTCTTAGTGGTGAAATTATCTGTTGAAATACTTATAAAATTAGAATAATGAATGAAATATTTAGAGAATAGATGACTTGGACATAAACTAGGATTCATAAAGCCAACCCTTAAATAGTATCAGTGGATTTAACTCCTCAAATAGTACTTTGCATGAGCGAATGTAAAATTAGGATTCATAAAGCCAAAACCCTAAATAGTTGAAATAAGGACAATGATGATGATGGATTCTGGATACTGGTTTTTTTTCAAAGGGATCATGTGTGTTGTTTGGAGAAGGTGGTGGAAACTAGCATGCTTCTTTGATGAGACCAGAAGACTTCAAACTTTGATAGATGTCATGCGGGAGCATACAAAGAATGTCCAAAATATGTTCTCAGGCATGGGTTGTTAGTCTTATTATTTTTAAAATCTGCTGCATATGCATTACACTAATTAAGCGAAAAGCCAAATAGATGAAGAGCAGAAGAGCACATTAGTTTAGGTTTTGTTCTACTGATTTCAAATTCCCTGAGGTCCTTGCTCTGTTAATTATTGTAGGCCCTTAGCATGCTTCTGTTGGATGAACTCTTTTGTTGTCTTCGAGTGAAAATGTGTTTTATTAGTTGATGAAGGTAAACTTTGGAGTTAGAACTAGTATCTTCTTTTTGGTGAGTTCCCCACCGTGCTTCCGGAATGAGACAACAAACCTATTGTACTGGATATGCTCATTCTCTGGTAAGCTCACCTTCCTCAAAACAGCCACAAGTATANAAGTTTTGGGGATTTTAATAAAAATAAAATATTTTATATGTTGAAAAATATGTTTTTATATTTTTTGAAAATCTCTCTGAGGTCATGGAACCCAGAGAAATTTATTTTGTATTTTTATGATTTTTATTTGATTTTTTAGAATTATTTTGGTAAAGATTTTATTTTTAAGCCTTAAAAATCATTTTAAGGTTTTAAAAATAGATATCTTTATTTTTAGACCTTGGAAAAATATTCCAATGATTCCTAAATGTTTAGGAAATAATTTGGCACATTTCCATGAGTTTAATATTTTATGATTTTTTTATTATTTTTTTAATTATTAAAAATAATTAAAAATAACCTAAAAATCAAATTTTTATTTTAAATATATTTTTATTTTTATTAAATCCCCCAGAACAGAAAACTCAAAAAACTAAGTTTGATAATTTTTTGAGTTATATTTTGATTTTTTAAAAATCACAGAGAACTCAAAAAACTAAGTTTCATAATTTTTAGAGTTATATTTTGATTTTTAAAAATTATG
>JXCR01143099.1:6487-102787 GCA_002079205.1 Phalaenopsis hybrid cultivar | reverse complement strand
AGTGGAGAACAAAAATCAAGTGATTTTAATCTCTATGTACTCCAAATTAAATATTTTAAGCAAATTAGTGTTTGCTCCAAACAGTGATGTTTGGATTTTTAAAAATCATGAAATTATTTTCTAAGACTACTCTAGCCATAGAGAACTCATATGATTTTTGTAGAATTTTCAAAGCCACATACAATTTTCTATAATTATTTGAATAGAAAATGCATAAAAACTTAGAAAATTAAGATCTCTGTCTAGGGATCTCAATAGTCTTTGGAAAAATACTCAAATTGTGCATCTAGACAGAGGCTACAATATATAAAAATTTTGGGTCAAGATGATATTGTTAAGGTATTAATTCCATATGAATGGAGAATTGAAAAACCCCTAACCCTAATTTATTTTTAGAGGTATTAATTCCATATGAATGGAGAATTGAAAAACCCCTAACCCTAATTTATTTTTTAAAACGTATTAATTCCATATGAATGGAGAATTGAAAAACCCCTAACCCTAATTTATTTTTTAAAAATGCTCAAATTGTGCACCTAGACAGAGGCTACAACATATAAAAATTTGGGGTCAAGGTGATAATCCAATATGAATGAAGAATTGAAAAACCCCTAACCCTAATTCATTTTTTAAAAATAATTTATGTATCAAATTAATGTGAAAATAATTTCACATGATTCTCCCCTGTTCACTGAGCAAGAGGGTATTTTTATTTTATTTTTATAAATTTTCTATGCAAAGATATGAATTTTTTAAGTTTAGGGGGTATTTTCTGAATTTATTAAATACCCCTATTTATTTATTCAAACTGCGGGCTGACTGGATCATCGGATCCGTTGAACAGCCACGCGGCGCGCTCCTATTCGACGCCGCCTTCTAAGTCAGCTGCCACGCGGCCCGCCGTGTCGTTCTAGAGGATCATCAGGCTTGATCTCCGTCGTCTATTAAATACACGCGAGGATGGACGACATCCGTTCATCAGATCTCCACCGTTCATTCAATACACGCGAGAATGGACGACATCCGTTCATCGTCCCCGATAGGCTTAACCGAGAGCCGTCCATTTTAAAACCTTAATATCTCTCTCATTTCTTAATGGATTTTGATGATTATCTTTTTAAATTGTTCGTCTTGAATATACGAACACATCTATATAGTAAATATGCTATGAAATCAAGCCATTATAAATGGAGAGCTCGTGAAGGCTCGGGAGAGTAAGTGAGGTTATACCTTTTCTCTGAGAGGTTTAGCCTCAATCAGAGATTCTTCACACCTTCGTTAGGTCCCAAAGAGCTTAGGGATGAAGCCTCTGGCTCTGGTGTAAAGCCTATATATGATTTCGACCATAGCATGGTTGAGAGCTATGGTAGAGGCTATTTCAGAGGGGGAATTGATGGGGGTTTGGCTTCTTTCGCAGAGGCTATTTCAGAGGGGGAATTGATGGGGGTTTAGCTTCTTTCACTGTTGTGAAGGTGTAAGGCCAATTTATTTGAAGTTTGGTGCTATGTAGGCTCGGATTGAGGTTTGTCCTGGTTTCGAGCAGGAATTCAAACTCAAAATTGGATTTCTGTGGTGAAATTGGGAGAGGGAAATGGATTGTAATGTGCTAAGGGACTCTTAGAGAAGCTCTCTGAGGAGTTTGGTAGGCCTTAGTGAAAATTTTTTTACCACACACTATTCATGGCCGTGGGAGATAGATTTTATAGAAATTGGGGATGCTTGGCTGGCCAATTGAGGGGTTAGCCCCACTGCTGAGGTGTCAAGCAGAGGAGCTCTCAGCTCAATTTGGGTTGAGGTGGCCTCTTGGCATGAATTTGGGTATTGGCCATGTGGGGGCTCACGGTTTTAGGTTTTAGCTTGGGTTAAAGTGACTAACCAAGGGTTGGAACATGGTTAAAGCTTATAATGAGCAGTAAAAATGACACCATAGGGTATGGACATGTGGTATGGCAAGTACCTTGATTTAACCTTCTCCTTATCCCTTTAAGAATTTTTAAAAAAAATTTAGCCATGAGATAAATATCAAGCTTAACCATGGGTTGGTGGCTGGCTTTAAACTCAACCCTAGAGTCTAGGATGAGTTATGGTAAGGCTCATTTGACCATACCAAGCTCAATTGGTTTGGATTTGGTCATAAGTCCAAGAAGGTGCATATGACCAAATCTTGTGTTTGGACTAGGTTAGACATGTCAATTGACCCAATTAAATATGGCATTTGGTGCAAGAGACCATGATAACTTTATGAAGGGTGAAAGTCATTTTGAGATCAATTGGTTAATCAATTTGGTGGATTTTTTATACTTTCATGAAGGGTGAAAGTCATTTTGAGGTCAATTGGTTAATCAATTTGGTGGGATTTTTGCTTTCATGAAGGGTGAAAGTCATTTTGAGGTCAATTGGTTAATCAATTTGGTGGATTTTTGAGTTTTGACCCATTTTAAGCATGTTGGGCTAAGTTTGGGTCACCAGTTTGGTGGATTTTTTTATTTTTGACCCATTTTAAGCTTGTTGGGCTAAGTTTGGCTTGGATGGGTTTTAATGGATTTGGATTTAGACTTAACTTAAGCATGTAGGGCTAAACTTGGGCCAAACTTGGGCTAGCCATGGGCTAAGTCCAAATTGATTGTTTTGTTTGGTGTAAAACATCATTATGAAACTTGGGCTAGCCATGGGCTAAGTCCAAATTTATTGTTGTGTTTGGTGTAAAACATCATAGTGAACTTGAGCTAGCTTTGGGCTAAGCTCAAATTAATTGTTGTGTTTGATGTAAAACATCCTTACTTGGGTTAGCCATGGGCTAAGTCCAAATTGATTGTTGTGTTTGGTGTAAAACATCATAATGACCAACTTTCATGAAGGGTAAAAGTCATTTTGAAATCAATTTGGTAATGAACNATATATATATATATATATATATATATATATATATATATATATATATATATATATAAATATATGAAATTAATCTGATCTCATATCCTTCTTAGTTTAAATGAAAGAGCACTATACCTCAAGTCATGTATAAAGATAAACATAAGGCTTAAGGGCGAGGCTCGATTATATAAACTTAGAAATATATGACATCCGTTTGGTCTGCAAAAACCATTTTATTTATAAGCCGATAAGTTTTCCTATTTAATACGAAGAATTAAATCGGGTTTATATTAAGAAGGGTTCGGAAAAACTTTCTGTAAGGGCAAACTCCTATTGTTATTTACATCTTAAATTACCAAAGTCACTCAAGAAAACTCTCGATAAAAATCAGAGAGTATTATCTTCAAGGAGTTCAAAAGGATCAAACTTTTCAACGAGATCGGACAAAGAGATGTGAAAGGGGAATGACTTAAATTTGGAATATTTGTTGTAGAATCCAAAAAATGAATAACTAGGGGATGTCATAGATCCGGAGGAGAACCTCAATGACTTCCCAGTCTATCCTATTGTTTGACTTCAGTTTTGGGAGAGAAATATTTAAATGTTTCATCCTGTCAATTTTATTAATTAGGGCTTACATTTGTGTGAAACGATTACATAAATAGCTTGGAAGATGTGAGGATTTAGGTTGAGACCAACAACAATCTCGGAATCCTAAAACGAATAAGGGCTTATATTGTAAAGCAGAGCTATACAAAAACCTAAAGAAAAGTTGAGGATTTATGTTGCATAAGCAAACATCCTCGAAATTCTATGGCTTGTTTAATTCTAAGTAAGGATATGCTGTTGCAAATCCTCTTGCCGATGAAGATGGTCGTGCTGCCCACAATGCTAGCTTCAAGCTCCTCGTCGTGACGAGTTTAAGTTTTCTAATGTGTCAGGTTATGATGTCAAATCAAATGTTCCTATGGTTATGATTCTTTAAATATTATGGGACATCTTAAAGTTAATTATAATGACACCCGTTAAAATCCTACGGTTCCCTCATTCTAGTACCACTATTTTCTTTCGAATTCACTTAGTCTAAATAAATTTATTAAACTCAACTTAATGAATTCCGTACTTTCATTTAGACCTTGGAAAGTCTCGTTAGATACCTCCTCCGAGGGATTCCCGATCATCCGATAGAGACATCTTAATTTAGTTGAAGTTGTGGGATTCACTCAGTCCAAATGAACTTACTAAACCCAACTTAATCAGCTCCATAATTTCATTTAAACCGTGGGAAGCCTCGTTAGCAACCGTAGGTTTCCCTGAGTTCCATAATTTAATTTAAACCGTGGGAAGCCTTGTTAGCAACTGTAGGTTACCTCCTCTAAGGGATTCTATCCGATAGAGACATCTTAATTTAGTTGAAGTTGTGCGTAGGTTACCTCCTCCGAGGGATTCCCGATCATCCGATAGAGATGTCTTAATTTAGTTGCAATTGTTTTTTGTGATGTTTGTGATTAAATTTTGAGTTGTCTTATATTTGGAATGTTGTGGCGGTGAATTTTATCTTGATTAATTTTAGTTTTGGTTTTGATTTTGGTTTTGGTTTTGTGGGTTTAGTTTTCATATAGGGTGACATCACTGTTTAACATGCAAGCTCGAGACAAAAAATATAGAAAGGTAAATGCATTAATTTAAAAGCGTACCTGTCGATTTATCTCGTTTCTCCACCTGAAAGGTCAGTACTTGCAAGACTTGCATATAATTTTGCAAAGAGTAGATGAAGATTTAGCTACCAAAACCCCAAGTTATGATTTTATTGAATCTCAGAAGATCTTAGTGGATGATTTTAGAACAAAATATGACAAGTCCAATTTGCCCTTCAGAAAGACCAATAGATTTCGAAGTGCTCGAGACATGACCCTAGATCACTTTGAAGGTTTCTTAAAATATTTCAAGTTCATTTTGGATTGATCATATTATTTCATTAATCATCTGAGGTTGAAGTGTGACTACCCCGTTGCTCAATGAAGCTTAACAATTTAATTATCCCAAAGATAGGATACCCAGTTAATCGATTGATGTTTCATTTAAGAGTTATATGAGTGGGTGCCCCTAAGGCAAGTTTAAATCATTTTAAGATTATGGTGTCCAAAATTAAAGTCAGGCTTGTAGTGTTTAATGATGTTAATCACCAATCATGTTATCTTCTAAATTCGATCAATTGAGTGCATACATCGAGCCTATGCCACTACTAAGATTTTAATAATCATGATAGGTGGAATGGTCATTATCAAAATTTTGACATAAGTGATACATATCTTTATTGAAAGATCATGTCATCCACACCTTTGGGCATAATAAAAGTAAATTATCATCTTTTCTATCTTAAGCCCATTACTTAAGAATCATTTGATCTGAATTTACTTCTAAGTCATGAAGATTAGGAAAATTATGATCTTGTTGATGTTGTACAAAGATGATGAGTCAATTTCTACCTTTTAATCCCATTGTATTTCAATCATCCAAACATGTTTATTAAGATCAAAATCTTTTCATTTTCTCTTAGTTAATCCTAAATTTTGATTAAGGACCAAAATAAAAAATGATTATTTTGCCTTGGGGTACTTTACCTCATAACTCATTAAACATAACTTAAATGACTTTGAGCATTTAGAGTATCATATCCATGAGGCCATTACAATATTAGAGGAGAATATGTCCTTCTCAAAGTTTAATTTAATTTAATTATTTATTTAAATTCAAAAAATAGGATTTTCAAAAATAGATTTATTTAACTTTCCAAAATAAAGTTGTTATTTATGATAAAATTACTGGAGATTCCTCTTGGTCAGAGAAGCACTTAGGCAAAATTTCATTATTTTTTGAATTAATTTATTATTATTATTATTTAATTTTGGATCAATTTCAATGATTTAATTGAATAGAAAATAATATTTTAATTACTAAAATTTTTTTATATTCTTATTAGACTTATCTGAGTTCAAAAAAACTCAGAGAATCAAATTTTATATTTTTTGTGAATTTTAATTTGTTTATTATAATTATTTTAGTGGGAAAATAAAGAAAATCAACTTTTAAGCTTTTAAGATTTATTTTTAACTTAGAAAAATTAGGAAAAATATTTTAATGAGTCTCAAATGATCAGAGAGAAATTAGACACCTTTTGAAATATTTTGATATTTTTGGGATTTTTAATTATTTTTAAATTCAAAATAAGGTTAAAAAATTAAGTCTTTTCAAAAAAATAATTTTTATTTTTCCCAAGTGCCTCTAATCACAAGGAATTCAGAAAACCCCTTTTTCACAATTTTTCCAAGTGTATTTAATTTAATATAATTATTTTTGTACAAAAATACAAGGTTTCTTAGAAATCAACTTCAATACTCAAACTTAATCAAATAATTTTGAAATTTTTACAGTGGATAAGCATGTTTTTTATGAACAATGTGAGATTAATTTTGTCAATTTTTGATAAGAATATATTTTACATAAGTTAACATAAGATATTTACATTTAATTAAATTTAGAAATTTATAAGATAACTCAAGCATCATAATATTTTTTCTACACTTCTCTAACCATAGAAAACCTACTAAAATTATTCTCATAATTTTCCAAATAATATTTTAATTTATATAGTTAAAATAGCCAAAATGGTCACTATAGCTTGAAAATTAGGGTTAGAAGCATAGAGATGCCCTCTGACATTGGAAAAATTAAAAGACATAATCTCTATCATGAGGAACAAACCCTTAAAATTTCAAGCCATAGTGGGAAATGTTTGATCAAAATGAATTAAAATACTTCAGAGGGTATTTAATTCATTAAAAATCAGGGAATAAGAAAATAATTTTTTTTTTGGTCCAAATTATTCTCTTGTGTTCACTAAGCAAGAGTAGGGCTGTAGACAAGCCGAGCTTGAGCGAGCTCAGGCTTGGCTTGTGTTCGGCTCGTTCGAAATAGCTCGTGTTCAAAATCGGCTCGTGAACAGTGTGTTTGTGTTCGGCTCGATTTTAATACTCGTGTTCGTGTTCGGCTCGTATTCGGTTCGAAATTGGCTCGTTAAGCTAAAATTGAGAAAAATAGATGTAAAGTGTGGGATTCGAACCTGAATCAAATATATACAAAAGAGGACATTAACCACATTATCACATGAGGTGTTATGATTTAAACTTAGACATAAATATATATAACATATTATTATATAAATAATATATGTAATATATTGTTATATAAAAAGTTATATAATTTTTTTTGAGTCATTTCGAGCCGTACACGAGCGAACAAACTGTTGTTCATGTTCGGCTAATTTACATTTCAAGCTTAAAAATTTGTTCGTGTTCGGCTCATTCGTTAACGAACAATGAGCCAAACACGAGCTGCTTAACGAGCCGAACACGAGTTGTTCACGAACAACGAGCCGAGGGTATTTTTATTATATTTTTATGTTTTTTCTATGCAAAGTTATGAATTATCAAAGATCAGACATTAAAATAAATAAAAAATCCTCCTAAGTTTCTACTTATTCACGCAGCGCCACCTCAACCTCGTCCGCTCCGAAGTCTCCAAGCAGCGCTCCACCATTTGATGCTGCCAGCCACGTAGTTGCCTTGCTAGCCCGCCTTGTCACACCATCTGCTCGCCCGACTTGATCTCATCCGTTCGTAGAATAAATGTGCGATCAGACGACTCTTAGTCCTCATCCCCAAAAGACCTAACATGTGAACCGTTCAACTTAAAACCTTAAGATCTCAAGCTAGACTCAACCAAATCACATTGGGTTTTTTTCTAAACCTTCATCTACTTAAGAAGAACCTATCTATATGGTCAATCAAGTATGAAATCAACCACTACACATTAAGAGTTAAAATAAGCTCGAGTTAGGGTTAGAGTTCAATACCTTTGTCTGAGAGGGGAAGCCTCAATCAGATGGTTGTGGTAGCTTCGGTTGTGTCCAACAAACATACAGATGAAGTTCCAAGCCCTGGTGAATTGTCTAAGTATGATTTCGATCAAGGTGGATTTCAGGTATTGGTCTAGAGCTATCTTAGAGGCTGTTTCAGAGGGGGGTTTGGTGGGAAATCAACTCCTCTTACCCTAGGGATGGTGTGTGCACAATTAATTTCAGTTTGGTGGACTGTGGAAAGGTGTCCTGATCAGAGCTGAAAGTTTGAGCTCAAAATTGAGCTTTCACAGTGGGAATCAAAGGGGGATGATGGTTGGATTGAACTTAGGGATGCTCTAAAAGTCTCTGGTGAGATTTTGATAGAGTTTCCCCATGGATTTAGAACTCTTCTTTCTTTGGCCATGAATGGGCTGATCAAATAGAAGAGCTTGGGTTGGTCACCAGGGCGAATTGATGGTTGCAAAGAGTTGCTTAGGTGGAGGACTAAGGAGCTCTAAAGAGCTATTAAGATGAGCTGGCCTTTAGGGTAGAAGTTGGGTTTGATTTAAGGGTGGTGGCCCTTGGTTTTAGAGTTTTCCAGCCACTAGGCCAGCCAGTCAGGGCTAAGGAGGTGTTCAGGTGGTCAGGTGAGCCAGTGGGAGGTTTATTTATGGTTAACCCTTAATGACAAGTGATGATGGAGGAGATTTCTTGGCTAAGGCCCAAAATAGGAATAAGCTCCCTTAAATTAGGGGACCCTTGGTCCATAACTCACTTGGGTGGTTTAAGTGGATTTAGCTTGGTCCATGGGGTGTGCTTACTCGATGTGGAGACCTTAATTTGGTGACTTTAGCATGACTAAGTGATGCACCCCTAGCGTGTGTTATTTTTCTGCGTGTTTTATGTCAGTTTATATTCTTGGTACAGTGCTAAAAACTTGACCCATCTTGAATTTATGCAGTAATTTAGTTTTCAAAAATATGACTAATAACTTGACCCAATTTATATTAAGTAGTTAATGTGCAAAATTGAAATGTTATAAAATATAACAAATAGTTCACACACTATGAGTTCTACACAAGTGCACATATCACTTCAAGTAATATAGGACTTTCTGATTAAGCCCCGAATATCGATCCCACGAGGAAGCAAGAAAAGATGTCCTTAGTCAAATTCCAGTCTAATACTATTAGTCCTTAGTTTTGAATGTCGATTAAAATGGTGTTTTATCTAGCAACTACTCCTAAATGTGAATGTTAAATGTAAGGATAATAACTATTCAAAAATGTAAATATTAATTCTAAAGATAACCCTTTAAGGATATCTCTGTTTCACCCCGTTTCAGTTTCGTTACATTCCTAGCAGATAGACTTACAAAATAAGCATAAAAACTACCTTCCAATAAAGTGTAATTTCATTCAAAAATGTGTGAGAATTACAAAAGAGATTAAGCATAGAAAGACATATCGAAATATGTCAGGACAGAATTTTCTTTCTTGCTCGTTTTTGCTCCAAATTACACTGTTTTTTCTTCTTTTTCTCCGAAACTCCATTTCTTGTCTCTGAAACCAAAAATATGCAAAATACCTTCCTTTAAAGTGTAATGTCATTAAAAATCATTAAAATTGAACATTAAATATATATGAAAAAATAGTCATTTTTTAGGCGTATCAAAATCCCCCAAACTTAACTATTACTTGTCCTAAGTAATACATTTACTACACAAAAGTTATGACTAATGATAGAGAGTTTAAGTTCTAATTTTCTATAATTTGGTCCACTAAATATAATAGCACAACTTAAGTCAAAACTAAAATTATAAGAACATCTAGTAGTCAAGTCTAAGATTTTTGATTCTTTATTTATTTCAAGAAGAATTGTAATTTGTCATATTAAAGTCACTTGGAATATCCATATGAAAAAGAACTTCATGATAACTTTATTAGTAAGGATACTAATACTCAAATACAAGTTTATAAAATGTAATAAAGTCTTCTTCCTCAAGTTGATTCAAGTGAAACCAATTTTTGATTACACATCTCCTCAAACTTCTCCTCACATACTTTTCTTTTCTTTTTCTTTTTTTCTTTTTTTTTAGGATCATTTTTAATCCTTTTTTTTTCTTTTTCATGTGAGGATTACTATATATGGATAACTTTAATAATTTTGAACTTCACTATTCTCTTCTTAAAGTTAAAAACTTTTCACATTCCTTCACTTTATAAATTCATATTAGCCTTGAAGATTTTTCATAAAGCCTCATTCTTTTCTTCTTACATGAAACTCTAAGATTCCTAATACTTCAAAAATATAATTTCATTTACTTTAAATAGAAAAAGCATAGTTTTTTTTCTTTTGTACCAAATATCTTAACTCTAGAATCAACTTTCATTATTGAATAATTTTACTTATGCCTACTATATATTTAGAAACGCAAATATAGTTATCTAAAGTCAGCTTCTAATACCAAGGGTCATGTTAAATTAAAATTTTAAAATATAGTTAATTGAGGAAAGATAAAATTTAGTTTCATTCTTTTAGAGAAATTTTTCTTCCCCAAACTTAACCTTTTAAATATTTTCAATCAATTTTATAAAATGTAGCAGGAAGAAAAAGTAAAAGTTGAATCAATTAACTACTACAACATTTTATCAAATTCATATACATTCATAATCAGGATAGAATGACTACAGGAGAAAGTAAATCTAACATAAAACATGCATGCAATAATACTAAACTAAAAGTAAGTATACTTAGCTTTAAAATCTATTTTTCTTTCTACCCTCAAACTTGATTTTTAACATGTATAACATTTAGTACAAAATATATCACTAGGAAGAAAAACAGTTTAAAAGTTTTATCTACAACAAATCTCTATAAAAAACATCTACAATTATTTATCAGGATAGAAAACATATAGTAGAAAGTAAATCAAATCTAAACATGTCATAATGAAATTAACTAAACAAAAGTCTAACTAACATAACATGTATCAGCATTGAAATATAAAAATGTTATTTAAGTCCTATATATTATTGTAACACAAACACAAACACACATGATAAATGAGGTAAACTCTTCCTTTAACTCATTAGTTCTCACTAACTAACTTCCAATTTCTAACGGAATCACTATACATATATATTGAGCACTTATAAATGATTTTATAGATTTTAATCCCAAAGATAAGATTATCTCTGATACATTGGGTCGTGAACACCAACCTCTGGTGCCACCATATCCCATTAATTAAACACCTCTAGTAGTTATAAGGATAGTGTAAAATCTTCCACATGTTACTCATTAAATATGTTAGCTACTCCTATCAAAAGAAAATAAGGTCAAAGAAAAGAAGTAATAGAATTGAGATGAAACTGTCACTGTTAAAATTCATGTTGTCTCTTATAAAACTCAAGTCCATGTGAGACCCAAGTAGTAGTGGACTCGTCAATCCAAATACTACAAGAGAACATACAATTCTAACCATAATAAAAAGTTAAGAAATCACTTCTCTCATGACACACAAAAAGAAAATCAAACCACTAACAATCAAAACATCTACCAAATATCAATCAAACTAATCAATGCACACTAAAGCAAACAAAATACAACACTAACAATCATAACTCTCAAGCACATTAAATCAAACCACATTGATAACTATGGGTTGCCTCCCATAAAGTACTTAGTTTAACGTTGTTAGCCTGATAAATGATTCTACTTGGATCAAAATTCCATTTAAGTAATTCTTGATCAATCATCCAATTTTTTCAGATCTAGAGATTCCTACAAAGTCCTCAAATTAAAATTTTTCTTTCAGCTCTTTCTTTTTAGATTGATTCATATCCATAATCCTCATATTTCTTTCTAGATTCAAAATTCTTTTAATGGTTTTCTCAATTTTCATATTAATATCATCCTAAAATTTTATAAGAAATGGATCTTTATAAGATACTTCATGATCTCCAAAATTTTGGATCAGATTACCACTAAATAAAGCAAATTTTGGATCAAATTCTTCTAGGTTACTCTTGTCTTTCAATTCTTCCCCTAGTACTAAGTAAATGGTAGAGTTGGTCTTTTTATAGTTATCTTAGTTGAGGAAATAGGTTTTTCAAATTCAATAGGAATTTTTTCCATTGGTCTTTCAATATCCTTATCCTCATTTCTCAACTCAAATTTTTTTCAAAATCTATCAATGAATTCTCTTCTAAATATCAGTTCAATAATTTTAAATTGCTCGTTTTACATCTCCTTATAGTTTATCTTAGGGTCACTAGGTAAAATCTCTAGGGGTATTTGTTGATTGTATTAATAATCTGACTCGGTTTTCTATATCCCTTATTGCAACCTCTTGATTTTCCAACTGTCTTGTCATTTGAATCACAACCTCTTCTAACATTAATTATTTCTCCTCATCCTGTGGATTGGAGTTAAATTGAGGATGATTATTAATTAAGTTAATAATCTGCCCCAGTTGGTTTTCTATATTCCTTATTGCGGTCCCTTGATTTTACAACTCACTTGCTATTTGAATCACAACCTTTTCTAACATTAATTTCTTCTCCTCATCTTGTGGGTTGGAGTTAAATTGAGGCTGATTCATCCCAAATTGGTCCAACTTCCTTGATATTGCAGCAACCTGAGATGCAAGAATTGCAATCGCATCTATATCATGAACACTAGCTACATTTTTAGGATTTATCCTTGTAGAGGGCTATTAAAATTCATTTGTAGACATTTCTTCAATTAACTCATATGCTTTATTAAATGGTTTTGACATTAATGATCCACAAGTAACCGCGTCAATTGTAAACTTAAGGGATTCTACTAAACCATTGTAAAAAGTTTGAATGATTAATCAATCTGGCAGAGCATGGTGTGGACACTTTCTTAGGAGTTCCTTAAATCTTTCCCAAGCTTCGTATATTGATTCCCCTTCATACTAAAAAAATGAGATAATATCATTTCTAAGTTTAGTAGTCCTTAAAGGTGGAAAATACTTAGCTAAGAATTTCTGAGTTAACTCTCAATTCTTAATAGAACCAGGTGCTAATGAGTAAACCCATATTTTAGCCTTATCCCTTAGTGAGAAATGAAAAAGCCTTATTCTAACAACATCGTCTGTCATGTCATTATAATGAAATGTAGCACAAAGTTCTAGAAAACTGGATAAGTGTAAATAGGGATCCTCCAAAGAAGTTCCCCCAAACTAGTTGTTCTGCACCAGTTGGATAATATCTAGATTTATTTCAAATGAGTCAGCTTCTACGACACGGGTTTGTATACTTGGTGAATTTCATCTATCGTAGGATTTATAAAATCCCTCAAAGATTTATGATGACTTCCCAAGTTATTGTTTTGAATGTTTTCCATTTCCATTTCTAGTTCTTCAAGTCCTTTCTGTTTTTTATTTATTTTTTCTTTTTTCTAACTTAGGTTCATAAGGCACAAGTTCTGGAGATCCTTTATTTAGCATACACAACACAACAAACAATACATTAATAATTAAACAAATAAAATAAAAGATATATTCAACACAACAAAAAATTTTCACAAACCCTTGTTTTTGACACAAACAGTTTTTTTCACAACACTTTTTTCATTAAAAAAAAACTGTACACACAAAAATAGATCTTACGACACTACAGTTTTCCAAGTCTAAGCCTAATTACTTCAACTAAAATTCTTCTAAGGTTCTTACCGAAGCTTCCCTGGCAACGACGCCAAAAACTTGATGCGCCCCTAGCGTGTTATTTTTCTGTGTATTTTATATCAATTTAAATCCTTGGTACAGTGCCAAAAACTTGACACGTCCCGAAATTACGCAGTAATTTAGTTTTAAAAAATATGGCCAATAACTTGACCAAATTTATATTAAGTAGTTAATGTGCAAAATTGAAATATTATAAAATATGACAAATAGTTCGCACACTATGGGTTCTACACAAGTGCACATATCACTTCAAGTAATATAGGACTTTCTAATCAAGCCTCAAATATCAATCCCACGAGGAAGCGAGGAAAGATGTCCTTAGTCAAATTCTAGTCTACTACTATTAGTCCTTAGTTTGGAATGTCAATTAAAATGGTGTTTTATCTAACAACTACTCCTAAATGCGAATGTTAAATGTAAGGATATTAACTATTCCAAAATGTAAATATTAATTCTAAAGATAACCCTTTCTGAATGAGTTGGTTTGGAGAATTTTAAGATGTTAAAAACTACTCTTCTTATGTAGCAAATTAGATAATGTAAAGGAATGAGATACATTAAATATTGTATGTGCCAAATATGAGCAATTTTAATTCTCTACCCTGATTTAGTGTCATAGAAAATCATTGACTAATCTCAGGTTTAGTCCCTAAATCCGTGGTTAGGCTGGGAGGATACTAACTCTCACTTCACAGCTCCCACTTTCCTTCCTCTGAAGGCTAACACTTGCTTTAGTTCTTAAACTCTAAGGCCAAATTGGGGATTTTAGTCAGTCACCCTANGGGGGGGGTCCTCAGATGCAACAGACACCTCCTGTCTGGTAGTATCCTCTTCAGGTGAAACTAAAATGTCCACTGCAGTGGGGTTATACCCATGCTTATTCACTTGAACCTTAGATTTCAAATTAGGATGAAATTTGTGGCATTTAGCAAAAATATGACCAAACATATTACAGTGGGTAAATTTGTGTTCCATGATGATTAGTTGCCTTGTGCCCAACCAGACTTCAGTAACATCAGGTAAAGTAATATCCCTTTCCACAAGTATTCTGGCCACCGAGGGTCTGATTAGGTTGAAAGTAGGCAGATCTAGTTTTAAATGATTCTCAAGGATGACCCAATATAGTAGAGTCTGATGGTGAAAAAAATACAACATGAGACCAGGTAAACTAAATCATACCGGTACAATGGGAGTTCCATGTTTTGGGTCGAAATTAGGAGATCACTTGATTTACTTTATTGATTTGCTTTCGATATTTAGATATTTCTTGGAGAAATTCTGGTGTAGTCCTCAACCACTGTTTGTTGGATCAACACATGTCTCCTGTCCATGAGTCTCATTTTTTACTTGCCTACCAGCTTAAGATCATCAACCCTCTTTCTGATAGCATCCATAGGAGGGTGTCCCCACTGGAATTTTGCAACAAGAGCAAACTTGAATTTTTCGTCAGGGTAGAAATTTCTGATTCAGAGAAAAAGATTGTTGTTTTTCCACCTTTCCTACTTCCCTTCTTAATAAAATGACAATCATCTGTACCCTCACGAGATTCCTTATAACTTGAGGGGAATCCCACTGCAGACTCCACCTGAGGGTTACCCACCATGTGGACAAAGGAGACTTTGTTCGACTTAACCAAACAAGGAGGCGCTATCAGAGCAAGAAGAGTTGTCTGCGTTAAGCTACAGTGAAGTTGCTGCAGCTGGAAAAACAATGAATGACGAGCGGCTCTGTCGCAGACGCCAGAGGCAGAGCCGGGCACGATGTGACGCCAGATCGAGCGGCTCTGTTAGAAGCGAACATGTCGAGCAGATGCGAACGCGTCGTCGTCGAGACGCAGACGAACACCGACGAAGGAGAAAGGAGCGGAAGCTTCGAGCGACAGAATCAATGGTGATCGCCATTCCAAACATTTGAAACCCTAGTAGAGCAATCGTTTGCCATTTTCATATATATATAAATATATATATACACTTATCCATACCATTTATCCTTAATAATGAGGACAAAAATACTCTTCTGCTCCTCAGAGTCTTTTTAGTTTCTAAAATAATATTAAAAAGTTTAGTAGTCTAAGAAACTCCTAAATATCTTAAATATTTCCCCACTTCTCTTTGGATACCATCAGGTTCTGTTTATTTGTCACTTCTGGTTCTCTTTAAAAACTCAACTTCTGTTTTACTAATGTGATGGTAAAAATAAAAAATATATGTTTATTAACGATATTATGATTATTAAGATTAATCTTATTTTCAAAAACATCATTGAAAAGATTATTAGAATTTCTCACCTACTAGTGTTGAATATCTTTTACTAAGAAAATCATTTTTTGATTTCATCATCTTTAATACACTTTTCTTGAATCAAATCTTAACTTTTCTTTCCTTTTTGTTTGACTAGTTTATACATATATCTTTCATAATCTTTAGTATTCAATCTATCATAAATATCACTAATAGTAAAGTTCTTAACTTTACAAATTGTTCTCCTAGACTCCATACTGACAATCTATATTTTTCCAGTTCTATAAGTTTTTGCATTTAAACCAATTTTTATAACAAAATTTATTATATTTTATCTTTTCTTTCACATCATTATTCCCCCACAAACTATTTTTATTTATAAAATTTTTCTTTTTAATCCTCCAACTATATCATTTTCCACATATTTAATAGTGTTTGTTATTTTATCCCATAAAGAATTGACTTTTTCATGAACATCTCAAATCTTGAAATTTCAAAGTTTATTCATCAAAATAATTTTATTTGTCTTTTAGATGTTCCCATCTAATTCTATTACAATGTTTCATTATATTTTTTATCTTCTAACTCTTAATCTTAAAATCTAGAACTAAAACTCGAAGTTGAGTACTTAAATTTTCACCTTGAATAACCTTACAGTAATTACATTCTAGATGATCTTTTTTTCTCATAAGAAAATAATAATTTATGTTTTATTAGATACATTTTTATAAGTAATGATATAATCATTTCTTTTCTCAAATAAAATATTAGCAATAATAAAATCATGAACTAAAGCAAAATTTAATATGATTCTAAGTTTTTTATCAATCACTTCAAAACCTTAGCCATCATGATTATTTTTAAAATAATCAATCACTCTACCAACACGTCCATTTAAATTTATTTTAATAAAAATTCTTTCTTCCAGAGGTATTATTTGTATTAATTCTTCTAGGTCATTCCAAAATTTTTCTTTTGAATCTATTATCCAAATCTATTTGGGGAGTATAATCACTTCTAACATTAAAAATCTTTGTATCAACAACAATTTTTAGGACTATAACTTTGTCTCAAATTCTAGTAGTTTTTATAATATTATCTTTCAAACTCTTATATATCATTATACTTGCATCATTTATTGCTTGAATCCTATCTGAAAGCTATCAATCTCTTTAATATTTTCTGTAACCCATTTAGTTCTTGAACACATAAGATATTTATCTTCATATGAACCGTATCTGTTAATTCTATTAGTTTAACTGCAAGAATATTTTATTTTAAGATCCTATTATAAAATATGGATTAACTTCTTTACTTGTATTTGTCCATAATGTGAGAATCATTGTTTATTTATTAGTACACCTGAGCGTCGTTGCAACGGTCCTTGCACGCTTGTCATAGTATTCAATTCATATAATATGTCTTTTCTAAGAGATGACCTAGCAAAAGAACAAGCATTTATAACAATCACACTCACACCTACGTCCAACATTGCAAAAACACAATCACAACTAACATTTCAAAATCACACCCACGCCTTGTAGCTAACAACCAACAAAGAACACCAAACCACACTCATGGCGAAGACGACATTGCAAAACCACAGCCAAAACCTCTTTATAACCGTCATGTAACCAAAATCACATAAAAAAACGAGAAGCCCCAAACCACAACTACAGAACAAAAACAAGTCCCGAACCACAACTATAGAGGAAAAACAAGAAATCTCATACTACAACCACGGAGGAAAAATGAGAACCTCCAACAACCACAGAAGCAAAATGATAAGTCTCAAACCACAACCACATGTGTAATAAAACGAGAAGACAAGACCACAATCATAAAAGAAAAATGAGAAGCCCAAAACTATAACCATAGAAAAAAATGACAAGTCAAAACTGACAACCACATAAGAAAATTGAGAAATCACAACCAGTATCGGTCGAGATACATACATGGAGGCGACAACAAAAACAGGGGAGAAGCGAAGTTCACCAAGAATATGCCCTAATACTAGATGCCCATAGTGAAGATGAAAGGTGAAGAAAGTAGGATAGGTTCTATAGTGGATAATTGGAGTAATTTTTGGAAAAGATGAGGGGGCATAAAGGTCATTTCCCATCCAGAGTGCGATCGTTGTGCGAACTGAGCTCTGCAGCCCGTTATCGGCTTCCCTATTTTGATAACGTGATTTCACTAAAAACTCCTCAAAAGTTGGCTCCCAAATGAAGCTTCACTGCTTTTTAAAATGAAAAGCAGTCAATAAGCCCTTCTAAATGCACCCTACATTTAAAACTCCATTTCGGTTTAAGGAGTGAATTATGGTATTTGATGCTAGGAAGATCAAAGCTACACGACTTCCTTTTCAAGGCAGCACAAAACCTTTATCCTTTGGTATGATTGGGGGTGAACTTCTTAAAAGTAATGAAAGATAATTCTAAATAATCAACAAGAATATAACTCAACTATAGAGGCTTACGGACACTGAACTTTGGCTGCTAGGTGGTGTGGTGCAATTAAAGTAGGTTGGGTAAGTTCTAGGACTGAAAATAAGGGTGAATGATGATGATGCTTGGGAAAGATTTGCACTCAACGGCTGGACAACTAACCGGAATAGGGAAGTTGCAATTCAACTATAAACCTAGTGGCATTATATGTTCGGGAAAAATCACCACCTTGATTCAATTAGAACACCACCTATGAAAAAAAATCAAAGGACAACAATCCGACAACAAGGAACTAGGGAAAACAGTCTCTATTGCATAAATCAAATCCCAAAAATGTTCAAACCAAGTTTTAACAGTATATTTGTATGGAGGAAACCAAATACCCTAATAATGACTTATATCAATTAGCAAATAGCTTTATAATAAACCAATTAGCTTTAGGGAATAAGAATTATTTGAACTAGCCGATGTAGAACCAGTTTGGACTAGTTATGGACGAGATTTTTGTTCTTGTCCCATAAGCAGTCAGATGTTTGCATTGCTCTTCTAGGTAGGAGGAGGGATTGTAGGACTTCCCTAGAACCATGGTAGATGAGGATCATTTGACCATTATATTTGACCATTTGTAATGAGACATCATTTTATTTTGTTTTTGCACATTTATCAAAGGACTTTCCCATTTTTTTACTTTTTCTTTGCTTTGATGGAACTTGCAAACTCTTACTTTAAAATTTAGTGCAACCTGAAAACTTTCAAGGGTATGTGAGGCGTTGCTTTTATCATTGGAAGTATATGGAACCTTGTTATACAACGATAAGTCTGTAATGTTGAAGGCGGATAAGATGTTTTATTCGCCTCGTAAATCAATTTGTAGGCATTTTGTCATTGATTTTCTTGGCAATTATGAATGGCTCCTTAGAATTAGGCTTGAGTTTTCTAAATGAGCTCACAGGAAATATCTTCTTCTTGATTTTGATTCAGACCAAATTGCCATCCTTAAAGATCATAGCCTTCCTGGACCTAGTAGCCTTTTAATGGTATTTTGTGTTTGTTTGGCAAATTTTTTCCTCATTTGCTCGTGTTAACTCTGGATCTCTATAAACATGGCCTCAAGTTCAGTGCTAAACCTAATAATTGGAAGTATCGACACTAGCCCCAATTCTATGAGAGGGTTTCATTGATATCTTAGAGGGTTCCACTGCTGACTGACTAGTATACTGATTGTAAGCAAACTCGATCTGAAGAATAATTAAATCCTCTACTTGATAATCTTGCCCACAAAGCACCTAAGGATATTTCCCAAACTTTGATTTTTCATCTAGATTTGCCCATCTGTTTGCAATTGAGTAGTTGAACTGAACTAAAACTTATATGCCTAGTTTACTCCATAAAGGCTTAGAAACTTCACTGTCTTTGTATGATGTGATGGTCTTGGGCGGTTGGACATACCATGTAGGGCAACTATCTCTCTAAAATTCAATGCTATAATGTGTGAAGATATCATTTTATGGCAAGGTACTAAGTGTAACATTTTGAAGAAATGCCACTAACACCATAATTGAATCCTTGCTTCGTTAAGTTTGCAGGAAACTTGTAACGAAGTCCATACTCACATTCAACCAAAACAATTCTAGAACACATAGTAGAGTATGGAGACCTGTATTATGCGCACTTTGTTTTAGCTAAATGACATTTTGCACCGTCTATCATGCCTCTCCTCATCCTATACCAATTTAAGTCAGTAGAACTTCTTTTCCACAAAAGAAAAAGTATAGTTCTTCCAAAATGTTTGATTATTACTTCATTGTGACACTCCTTTAAAATATATTTCATGAACGAACTTCTAAGAATATAGAATCTGTTCTGGTCAAAGTTTAGTCAAAGTTTAAAATTTTACGAATAGGTACCAAGACATTTTCTGTGTGTGAGCTGATACATAAGTCTTAAGGTGTTTTGAGGCTTAAACTTCAAATTTAAAAGAAAATGAGTAAATTAATAAGGTATTGTATAAATTATAATGTGGAAAGTAAGAAATAACATATTAATATTCTAACATATTAATACATTAAAACATAATATAACAATGTTTTAACAAAATAAAAATATTAAATTTTGCATAGTAAAAAGTTATACTTTAATATTCAGCTCTCAAATCATAAAATAAGATGAGTTATATAAATATTAAACTATCAGAGTAAGGTAACATATCAAAGTAAGATATTAAAATATTAAATATGATAATCAAAATAAGTTCAACGCAATTCTTTCTCTTCCACTCATACTGCTCCCTACTTTAGTAAGAATATAATAAGTTATCAATATTTGAATTTTTAAATTTAAAAATTCATTTATTCCCATCACCCAATGGATTTTTGTTAGAGTTATTTCCATATGATAAGTTGCTGCTTGTTCTTGGTTATTTTCATATTCTCTCATTCGCATTTATTTTAATATCATTTATCTTTTTTTTTCTAATAAATAACCATCAATAAAGATATTAATTATAATAATAACTAGATTGATAGTTATAATTCAACTACATAAATTTTTATCAATTCATTTTTAATTTATTTCTTGTAATTTAGTGTGTGAGGTGTGAGGGGTTGATAAATGAGGTATATTGATATTATTTTTAATTTTGTTAAAGAATTGTGGATAGACTAAAAAAATTGAGGTGCTTTTAAGGTGAAGTGGGCTTCAGCCTTGGTTCGGTGTACGCCACATCTTGTAACATTAAGGCATGAGACTCATTGTAATTTTTTTTGTAGGAAATGTTGAGATGGGCCTTATGGTGCGGCTCTTATTCCACAATTTTAAACAAGGGTTCTGAGAAAAAAAGAAGCCTTGTAATTTGTTGAATTGCTTATCGATATGTCCTTACAATGAGCCCAAATCTCTTCAAAACTCTCGTCAGTGGAATATGTATCTGATAGCAACTTATGTGGAAATTTTTGCTGAAATTAGGACAAAAAAAAAAATTTCTCATCACCAGCACAAAACAAAGAAATTCAAATGCATAAAAGATAAATACCTACAATTTGAGATGTAGGCGATATCTCCCAAACCCTGACCTTAACCATAACCGTAACCGTATGACTCAAGACAACTATCACACATGCATAACCTTATCCTAAATATATTAAACCTATTTATACATGACAATAACAACTAACAAAATGACTAAATTTCTCTTTTAATCTTACACCTAACATAAATCTTCAAATTATTTGGCAGGTTAAAGGAGCATGAGGCGGATGGTGCCATAGGTGCTGGTCTAATATTACTCTCCTCCTAAGATGCACGTTGTCCTCAAGGTGTAAGAGAAGAAACTATTGCTGGATCAGATCATATGGCTTCCACATGACATCATAATCTGATACTTATTTTTATTTAACCCGCAATTCATAGTGACCTTCATAAGTTTGAAATGCAATATTGTGCACATCTGTCGATCACATCTGAATCTGTTGATATCCTTTCAAATCAATCTTAGAGAATGTTGCAACCCCAAACAATTCATCACTAGCACATCGATCACCAGATAATTTACCTAGAAATGCAAACTCTCACCTTTCTTCACTAGCAAAACTGTGCTAGAAAAGGGGCTTACACTAGGCTATATGATCCCGACCTCCTACCTTTCGCAAATCAATCTTTTGATATCATCAGCCTGGGCACATACTAATGGAAGAAACCTCTTATCTCAAGATTATTGGATGCTCGTGTTCCCTTCGAGGTGGCAATCCACTTAACAACTGGAAAACTTACGCAAACTGTTGTAGGAGCTATTGGATCAGTACTGGAATCTTCACCAACTCCATGTAATACATTTCTTTCATGTGATAAACCCAACCGTATGTATCCTCTCGTTCCAAGATCGGTATCTTCAACTTTCTTATGTATGAGTCACCTCTATTCCTCGAACGAAGTTCATTCCACCCATGAAATAGGAGTTGGGTTTTCTTCCTTGACATATATATTATTTTCCATCTTTCAGAAGATTGGCTTACCCTATAATCAGCTCGTCTGTCCATATAGTCTGAAATTCTTTCTGGCTGGGAGATTGCAGCAGCAAAAGGCGCTGACGTGAATCGATACAGCCCTTCGTCGGGATCCCGCCCAATTTGGCTCCTTATTCCAAATCAAAATCGTTTGAATCGATCTTCTTCAACCTGGACTCGTACGCTTTTTCATTTCGCTTGTTGTCGCTCCTTCCTAACTTCCAGATGTTACACAATTCTCTCCAGATGCTTTCACTTAAACCTGCTCTCGAATCCTTTGCTCGATCCTACATTTTTTCATTCATTCCAGCCATCTGGATGTCATACTCTTCCTTCCAACTTCTATCGATACAGCCCTTCGTCGGGATCCCGCCCAATGTGGCTCTTTATTCCAAATCAAAATCGTTTGAATCGATCTTCTTCAACCTAGACTCGTACGCCTTTTCATTTTGCTTGTTGTCACTCTTTCCAAACTTCCAGATGTCACACAATTCTCTCCAGATGCTTTCCCTTGAAACCGCTCCCGAATACTTTGCTCGATCCCACCTGTTTTCGTTCATTCCAGCCATCTGGATGTCATACTCTTCCTTCCAACTTCTATTGGTCGAGTCTACTTTTGATTATTTCGCTCAATCTCGTGGCTCCAGATTTTCCTTATGAATCAACACATCCCTGATGTCGCACAATTTCTTCAGATTGTTGTCGCTCGCGTTTACTTCAGATGCCCTCGCTCAATCCCGTGATGTGCTTGCTTGAAATTCCACGATCTTCTTCATCATTTTTTCCTTGTCAGAGAACCACCCCTCTATGTCCAAGAACCTCCTATCCATGTCCTAAAAAGACTACTCCGTCCCAGATCTGATTTGGCTCAACTCTCCCTTTGATTTCTCCTCCAAGTTCTCTACTTTCTTGGCTGCTATTACTCCTAGGATGGTTTTCAATCATGAAGGTTAAACTTTTGTGCGATGTGATTCCATCGTTGGCTTCCAAGGTACCCCTAATCTCGACTGTACCACGTAGTCATAAGCCGCGATTCCATCCTTGGCTTCCCATATCGCATGAATCGTGACTATATTGGGTGTTCATAAGTTGTGACTCTGTCATTGGCTTCCCTGATCGCGCAATCACAACTGTATTGGGAGGTAATACATGATCTCATTGTCGACTTCGAATCGCTATTGTATAGTGAAATTTGATCCTCCCTATACGCCGCGATCCCATTGCTTCCCATAATTGAATTGCTACTTTATCGTGACTGGACATGCCACGTTCCCGACATTAGCTTCCCAATTACCTTGAATTGCGACTATATTGCGAGATTCGGCCATGAAGACACACGGTGAGGGATGCCTCGACATTTTGGCATAATATGAGGGGGAGCAGCGATTGAATGCTCTGATACCAATTTGATAATAATTTCTCTTTAAAGTAGGACACAACAAACTATTTTTTTTTACTAGGATAGTACAACACAATCTAAATGCATAGAAAAATAAATACTTACAAAGAATTTGAGAGGTAGGTGATTTCTTCCAAAACTTAACCCTAAGATTCAAGGCAATAATCACACATGCATAATTGAACCCTAAACATATTACCTGTAGTTATAACCCACAATAATAACTAACAAATGACTGAATTTCCTTTTTAGACTTATGTCTAACATAAGTCTTCAAATTATTTGGCGGGCTCAGCATCGACTTAGTGGAGCATAAAATGGACAGTGTTGTTGGCGCCGGTCTAGCATATCTTTTAACACTTCAATTTCTGCTACCTTCTACTGCATAATAATGCTCAATAAGTGATGATGACTCACTGCATCAACAATTTGCTCTCGCTCATTTTATGCTTGAGAATAAAATGGAATGAAAAAAAAATCCACCCAGGAGGCATGCATGTTTACCATTTAGTATGCTTTGATTATTGAGGAACCTTAAGATATCATTATCAATTAAAATTATTAACTTATTTTTTAGTAGATAGTGACTTCAGTGATTGAGAGCTCTAACATTGACATAAAACTTCTAATCATAAGTAGTTTCTCTTAGAATCTTTCACTTTTCACCACAGAAGCCGATGGTATGTCCTTTTTGGCTCAACACAATTCCAATCCCCACATTAGAGGCACCGCGCTCTACTTCGAACACTTGACTGAAGTGTGGAAAATCGAGAAAAAGGCATGAGTAACCTACTCCTTCAAAGCCTTAAAGCTAGCTTGTGCTTCATCTAACCAAGCAAATCGCTTAGACTTGAAAAGCTTTATAAAGGTGTTGTCGAGCTAAAATTTTTGATAAGTACAATAGAAAATTAGTCACCCATGGAATTGATATACCTAAGTGATTGACTTTCGGTTGGGCAATTCATAATAACTTCGATTTTAGTGTGGTCTATTTCTATGTAAGTTGCTAAAGCTATATTTATTAAAAATGCACGTCTGTGGTGTCAAAAAATGACACTTCTTCTTGTGATCATACAATTGTTGTGTCCTAATAACTCTAAACTCACATTGCAAGAGCTATAAATGTTTCTCCTCTAAAAGATTGTACATTAAGTTATTATTGAAATACACAATCTCAAACTTTCTAATAAAAGTTTGAAAAAACCTAATTCATCAACCTAATAAAGGTACTCTGGGCATTTGTCAGGCTAAAAGGCATAACCATCCACTTATGCAGTTAATCTCGTACCTTGAAAGCTATCTTTCAGTTATCTCTTAGTCTTATCATAATTTGCTAGTAACCACTATATAAATCGACCTCAGAGAAGATGTTGACTCTATATAATTGATCCAAAAGTCATCCAATCTCGAAATGGAGAACCAATACTTGATGTTGATTTTATTCATCAAGAGTCATTCTTCTTTGGCATAATCAAATTTGAAACTACACGCAACTAGTACTCATATATATCAATCCTCTGGATATCAAATCTGTAACCTGTTTCTGCAATTCCTCTTACTCAGTTGGGTGCATTCAGTAGACATGTCAGTTTGGAAGAATAGACCTTAATAAGAAATTTATGACATAATGTATCTCACTTAATGGTTGCATTCTAGGAGAGAATATCGGGCATGATATCTTGGAACTCTATTAGCAAGGCTTACACAATATATGGTATTGGCTTATTAGACTCACCATCTTTTAGGGCTACCTTATTCTTATTGGTGCTTCACTCAAGGCTTATAGAAAGATTGCTCATGGTACTATCACCTCAAACTTTGAACGAACACACATTATCTCTGATTTCATCCAAATTAACAGTATGATGCACTAATTATATTTGGTGAAGGAATATGTGCTATGTAGCCATCATGACTTATGCTCTAGTCATATAACACATGAGCTAATACTCTAATGAACCAATCATCTAACAATCAAGTCTATATTTTGCTTTATCACTCCTCGTACTCAGTTGCTTTCATCTTGCAGAGTAGTCAGTTGGGGAGCACTGATCCTGGAATGAGATTTATGACATACTGAATCTCTCGTAGGGGTGCTAATACAGATCTGTCAGAACATCCTGGAATTTTTATAATATGGGTCACATTCTTTTTAGATTCAGCTCCTCTGTATCACTACTTGCTAGCCTCATCTACGCCAGTCCCATTTGTCTCTCTTATAGATTATAGAAATATAGCATGAGGCATTATAACTCTTATCTTTATTGGAATACTTGTTATTATTGACTTCTTCAATGATAGAAGTATAATATAATTTTCAACCTAGATAAACAACTAGATATTTTTATGATCATCATGAAGTGTACCACTATCATATTGTCACATTTAGCCCAAAAGAATGTGACGGTATCCTTAAACACTTCACATCACATGTAACTTATCTTTAATTTTAAATTCTATGTGACACCTCTTGTCAACACTGATTTCATTCTCTTTCCTCAGCCAAGTAACGGATATGGCTGAGAATCTTTTAGGTAGTTAGGCTCAATTTAGCCATTATATGTGTAGATACTAAGCTCTCACAATTGCCTCCTTTTGTAGTGTGTTACACACCTTCCCTTTCGAGTTATGTTTAAGCCATTTTTGATCCTTGCGCTAGGTCTAAAAAACTCACAGTCCCATAAGGATGTCATCATCATCTGTGGATAATTGATACACCCCTCTTGTATTCTCTTTTGTTGAGTCTTCACTATATATTTCTTCCATTGTACCCTACTCAGTAAAGGAAAGTTATCTCGTATTGGGGCATTTGGATGCAATAAGATCATATTCATGACACTTCAAGTAGTTCATGGCTGGAAATTACTTGAGGGTGTTGGCCTGAGCAACCTTCTTTTTCTTCTATGTTGTCTTCTCCTCATGGAAGATAGTCCTTGGCTCTCTGGTTAATATGCTTCTGCTGCCCGATCCAATGGTTTAACTTTAACTGAAGGTTGGTGTGGACCTGTTGTTACAGTCATATTCTCAATTTTTTGAGCCAAGGTCTGAGCATCTTGTAAGGTCCAATATAGTTGTAGTTGCACTACATTGTTAATGGATTGCCTCAATCTTTCAAGACATTGAGCCATGAAATTATTCTCTAATTCCACTAACTTATAGTATAATCTACTCGAACTCAGCGGCGTAATTTTCTACCGACAGATTATTTTGCTAGAAATGGTGAAATCTTAAAATAACATATTGTCTGTAATGTGTTGATAGGTATTTTTTCTGCATCTCCCTCTTTATTTTGGATCGTGATTTTGTTTTTTCTCTCATGCTAGCTGACGCAAGTGCATTAAATTTTCTCACCACCGGGAAACACCCTTTTTTAACTTAATGGCAGTTAGCTTATCATTTTGTTTGATGGAACATATTTGTACTGAAAATCAGCTCTACTATCTTTAGCCACTCAATGAGCTTGTTCAGATTCATGCGACCATCAAAATTTAGTGAATTCACCTTCACTCCAGTATCATCATCTCTCCTCCAATACTAAATTTGTCATCTGAAGCTTCTTGGTGAAAAGGATTTACTTCTCTATCTTGGTAATCACTATTATTGCCGTGGGTGATTTCTCTTGTTGCTTCTTTTTAAAGTCATTGAGCCTCCGTTCGAAGTTACTGATTTTCCGCTACAATTGAAGGATTTTTTGCTGTATTTCCTTCATGGTAAGCTCTTCAGCATCTCGTTGAGGGTTTCTCTTTTGTGGCATAGTAACTTGGTCCTCATTTTAGAGATACAAAAGCTGTAGGATTCTGTTTCAAAGGTTGGCCGAGGCCCGTGGGTTTATGCATTATGGTAGGTATCAGAATGGTCTTACGAAGGTATTATGTTATGGGGATTTTAAGTTTAGGAATTTGGAAGAACAAATCTCTAAATATTTAGAGTTTTTCAAGCTCTGATACCAGATGACATCGATATATATTTACTATACGGTGTGAAAGAATTACGAAGTGGTTAAAATGTTCAGATGAAGAACGGAAGATAAAATAGTGAAGATGGCGAGCAACCCTACAAGAACTAGTATTGGACAGCTATTCAATTGCAGGAAAATAGCATGCTGTGGCAGTCAAACATCACTTGGCCGCTAGTTTGGAGAGGGAGGAAGGTCTTCGAATGTTCTGGAGAGTTCATCACCTAGATCCTTTTGGGTTACATTGCACCACCTGAGAGATATCAAGTGATGCAACGCTCCAACAAGCTGGAACAAAAAATATAATCTTTAAAACATAAAAGCTAAACAAATGTTCAAAAAAACACAACAACATATTTAATTGTCTACCAATAAATGTAACTCTACTTAATAGCGTAATCATGTAAATAGGGCTCTAGGATGCACCAACTGAGAGATATCAAAGGATACAACACTCCAACAAGATGGAACCAAAAAAATAATCTCTAATACATAAAACCAAAACAATAAAAGTGTCCAAACAACACAACAACATATTTAAATATCCCAACAAAAGGTAACCCTAATTAATAGCCTAATCAAGTAAAATAGGACCCCAGCCCCATGGGGACTAAGAGGCTGAACTGGTCCATCAATTGGACCGATACACTTTCAAGAGTTCGGCTCCACGGAAGGAGGATGCTACCCATGTCCTGCTCTAGCAAATGCCTGTGTCAATCTACTATTCCATAATGCTGAGAAATATGTGTGTGGTCACCTACGCAAGGAGGTGCACACTATTTGGTTTCTCCCTTGTATCAAACGAGGCGTATATGATACTTTTATAAAAATTTGTTAGGCATTAACTACAAATTTTGCGATATGGTGAGGATGAAGAAATAGTCACTTTTTCTTTTTTATATCACCACTGGGTAAGCTGGGCAGAAAGGTCACTAGCGGTTTATGAATAGGTGTGTCTTTATGTTGACTAGAATAAATAAAAATTTGATCAGAGCGTGAGAAAGCTTGAATAGAACGATCTATTTTCTGGCATCAATTTGAATGATATGGGGAGTCTTTTCTCACGATTTTCAGTATTTTGAATGCATCAACGCTACTTGGTTTGAAAAACAGATGCTGCTTGAGTGTTCTTATAATTTAAGCGAAGCATTTTTAAATGGAAATATGTACCATTACACTCGCTCCATCATTTTTGACCTGTTCATCTAATTGTGGAATAGTTATAGACGTTAGTACTTCTAAAAGTTATACAAGTAGGGGCCTTGCTATCTTTTGCATAGACGCAAGTTTATTTAAAAAAAAAGTGGAGCATCAAGTTCATTGTTAATCTCATTGGAATTTTTAACTTATNTAGAGGTTAGTACTTCTAAAAGTTATACAAGTAGGGGCCTTGCTATCTTTTGCATAGACGCAAGTTTATTTTTAAAAAAAGTGGAGCATCAAGTTCATTGTTAATCTCATTGGAATTTTTAACTTAGTCTTTCACCATGGATTTAAGAAGTCGTCACATTTTAATCACCCTTCTCTTTTGATAATTTCAGAACATCGAACGAGTGAATTTTTTTGGTACATGGGTATATAATTATGTTGCATAAAAATTTGGTTTCTGTACATAATTTTTGACATTATTTACCTTTTTTTTTATAACAGGTTGCAAGTATATTAAACATTTTGGATTTCGAACTTGTAAAAGGTGTTGGAGATTACATTCTAAGGTGAATACTTATTTTATAATATTGTACTTCGCGATTATATTTTTTTTAAACTTTACCAGATAAAATCTACATGAATTGGAATTATTCTTGGAATTATTAATGTAGGCTTTTAAAATTGGTTTAAATTAAAGTTAACAATCCTATTATTATCCTTTTCTAGTTGCTCAAGTCCAATTTTCTTTGATGTTTTCTGTAACTTGTTGATAGTTTTGATTTTCTTAAAAAATATTGGTTCCAATTTCTGGCCAGAGATCTTTCTATCAGTTATTTGAAATTTGAAACATTGGAAACGGAATCAATATAGACGTTTTGGTGCATGTGTGCCTGGAGTTGCTTTCTGATTTAGTGTGGCACGTTAACGGAAATATGGTTTTAAAGGCTTCTATTTTTTCCTTTGTTTTCTCATGGGAATGACTTTTGTAAACTCTTTTCCCACGGGAAGGATACTTAAGAAATTGTCTTGTCAGTCAAATCCTTGATGTTGTTCCATATCATAAACTGCATGTAGAAATTAATATTACGTGGTTTTGGCCGTACAGTTATTGATGCATTAAGATGCTCCTGACTTCCCACGTGTGCATGCTAATGTTATTTGGTCCTAGGCATGTTGTTAACTAGTTATTTAGTTTTTTGTATTTAAGCGAATTTTTTAGTTTACTTTATGAAGAGCATGGTGCTCAAATAGTAATTTCATGTTTCAAGTTGAAAGGACCGTGAATTATACTGAAATATAGCAGTCCTTTCAATGTTTAACAACATATCAGCTTACTTTACTTTTTACGTTATCGCATGATAAAGCTTAAAAATATGTACTGCTCTCAAATTTTTTTTTTGGCCTTGTTTCAAAATTGAATTTTTTGTCGCTCTTTTTGGTTCACTTGTTTTTCTCCTTTCTGTATATTTTTAGTTACTTTATTATAAAAAATTGTTTTGTTATTATTGGCTAAATGATTTAATAAATTTTGAAGCTGCTTTGGTATTGATTATCCGTGCTTATGTTCTTTATTATTGGTTTTTTGTGTCTTTTCAGAGATGTGACAACTTTTAATCAGATCAATACTTTCTTCTTTATAGATGCCAAACATATGAAGGTGGTATTGCTGGAGAACCGGGTTCTGAAGCTCATGGTGGGTATGTTTCTCTCACGTGAAGCTATGTTTCATTTCTAATTATCACTCGTGACACAAGAAATTTTTAAAAATAGTTGAGTATTTGTAATAAATAAAAATGCCTTTTGCCACAGTAATCTTTTTAATGCCATATGAAGGTACACATTTTGTGGATTAGCAGCAATGATTCTTATAAACGAGGTGGATAGGTTGGACTTGACCAGTTTGATTGTAAGGCATCCTTCTGTGTTATTTGATTTAAAACGTACTTTTTTTTTTATTTTATGTTTGTTCCTCATCTTCTAATGCTTTTATTGTGATTCTTTCAAGTTCTAGGTATGAAATATGTTTACCCTTTAGCTGGAGTCAAGTGTGTTTTTGTCTTTTGCTGTGATACAAAAGGGATTATGAGTATTTGGAAGTCTAAAATATTAGGTAGTTGGCTACTGCTATTTGATGGGTATGATTAGAGAAAAACGAGAGGAGTGGTAGGAAGAGACTTAGATATCTTTATCATGCATTTTATGATCTATTTATCTTCCTATTTCTTGTTGCACGCAATCTCAGATTTATTGTTCTTACTGAATATTAGTTGGGGTTAGGATATCCTCCTTCAGTTTGCCATTCATCTTGCTATTTTTTAAAGGGCCTCTACTTAAAATGTGCATGAATGTTCTTCCCCTTCTATGGAGTTTTAAGTAGATCTTATTATCTTGAAGAAATATGAACTTTGTTGCACATCTTATTCTAAGGACAATTTTTTTTTTCTCAACGCCAAATTAAGAGATCAAACACCTTTTTTAAATGTTCATTTGAAAAGCAAATTATGCAGCATTTTTTTAAATAAAAGATTGTCAAGCATTCATATTTTAAGGAATTTTGTTGAGATAGTTATTTTCTTCATTAATTTTATCCCAGTTCCTTGTGGTCGGCTTTATATACTGTAACATTCTTTATAAAAAAAAAAATATTTCTGCCAGCGTGCTAGCATTTTGAATGCAATGGAGACGAAGTGAAAGAACACACAATTAAGTAGATGGAGAGAGGGGTTGTAACCCTCGTGCAATCAAATTAAGAGCGCGACGACACAGGCAACATGCCTGCATGCGTAGCCGAGGGTCGCATGGTGAATGATCATCACATGACAATGAAGTTGAATGGTGCAGGAGCATTGTGTGGGTTTCAAGAAAGATTCAAAGTGAGCAGATGATTACACGAGAAGGGGGTAGCTTGATTAGGTGCTTTGTGAACAGTGCTCTCTCACGAGCGAAATGATGTACAAACGCTTCTAATTAAAGAGTTGTGCAGCGTCGACATGTAATAACCTGAAAAAAAAAATGATAATAAAATTAATAATTGAATAGACATGGATAAACACTTCTTTATTTTGTGCAACTCATGTCCCTTTTGGAGAGAGCAGAAGCCAAGAAAAAAGTAAGAAGTGGAGAAAGAGAAGGTGAGGGAGAAATACGATAAGGAAGAGTACTTGTTGTATAACACTAGAGGCAGCACTGTGAGATGGAGGGCAGCAATCAGTTTCGAAGCGTAGATGATAAAAGGAGAAGAAGTTTGTTGACATCGGAGATGACGCTGAGGTTTCGTCAATGTGCAAGGTATTGCATCGAAGGCATAAGAGAAGCATCGTGTTCCTCAGTATGGGTCAATTTGAGCCCAAGGTGACGACACCGTGCCCGCGACCTAAAGCAGAGGAGGAGGGAGAAAGGCAGGGTTATTTCTAGCCCTAGCTTGCGGGTTCGAGAAGCCGAAGGAATTAGTAGAGGTGCGAAGGAGAAGGAAGGAAGCTGAGTGGACGAGATAGAAGGACGACCTATCATCGAGCAAACACGGGCGACGTTGTGGGGAAGTCAAAACCAAGCTTTGTTTGTGGTCTCGTGTGAGGAGGAAGAAATTGGAAGTGCTCTGTGCGGGATAACCAAACAAAATAAGAGTGAAGTCGAAACAAATAAAGCAGAGAAAAGAAAAGGAGGGGAAGTGTCAGCGTGCAAAGGAGAAGCCGAACCGAGGCAAGTTAGTGCAATTTAAATTTTTAACTATATGAAATGAATACAGATTTTTTTTTATTAAACAAAATTGTAAAAAATAGAAGGAAGAATTGGGAACAATAAATGAATGGTTAAAGAAATTTACAAAGGATTTGTTCACTTTGTAATAGAAGGAATTTAGGTAAATTTCAATTATGCATCTAATTTATGTTGATTAAATCTTTAATTCTACGACAATGTTAAGATGAAATTATATTAATTTTGGTAAGGAAGACTGGCAGGAAGGACTTTGTGTTTGTTTATGTGCCTAACGAGGCATACAAATCGGTAGATTCGAGGAATTAATTCAGGTAGAACTTTAATTGAGAGTTACTTTACTTTTAAATACATAATTGTTAAATTTGATACAACAACAACAACANTTACATTTAAACCAATTTTTATAACATAACTTCTTATATTTTATCTTTTCTTGTACATTATTTTTTTATTTGTAAATATTTTTTCTTTTGATTCTCCAAGAACATTTTTTGCTACTTGTTTAATAATGTTTGTTACTTTATCCCACATCACATTTGNAAGATTCATGTCATGATTTTTTCGATAAGTTTTACGCTGGCTGTCGACTACCTAACGCAACCCTCCACTTTTTCGCATCCGGGCTTGGGACCGGCAACGACAGTGCTAAATTTGATAATAAGATAAATTATACTTTCTTAATATCTAAATCATAAACTTATGTCAAATTAGGGTATTAAATTGTAGTGATAATTTAATTAGATAATACTTTATAATTGGTGATAGGTATTCAATTGTGAAAGAGATTTTAGAATTTAAAAAAAAATAAAAATCATCTGAAAGCGAGGTGGGTACTTATACTTTTAATTTATACTAATATTAATTTTTCCTATGTTTGATTCACTCAATGACTTGCTTAGATTGATTTTACTGGCTCTTCAATTTCATTTTGATCTTATCGAGTGAATTTCACTGATATTTGCGTGATATTTAAATGTATAATTCAGATTATTGAATGGTATAATAAGAAAGAGATTTATTATTTGGATTGCTTGCATGCGTATGTTTGATTATGATGTAATACCTCTTTATGGTACTAGCGAGCCCTTGCACGTAAATAGAAAATAATATTGATATTAAAGTATCTTAAATTGTACAATTTTTAGACGGTGTTCATTTAATAGATGTATACAGATTAAAAAGATTTGATATGTAAACGATATAGTAATATATAGTGAAAGTTTAAAATCACGTTGAATGATTATATTAGATAGTACAAACCATCAAACGTCCATATATTTTTATATTATTTAATTGTCATGTATATTGTCTCCATTTTCATTGAGTTATTATAGTTTAATAGTATGAGTATTCATTAGCTTTGTTTAGTTGACTGTTGTTTGGACTAACTTTTTCAGATTTGATTAATTTATTAAAAGACGGGCGATAGACAAGAAAAATTTTATAGGTGTTAGGGATAACCAAAATAAAGTAAAATCTAACTGTATTACTTTAATTAATTTTTTTAGTCTCTTTCATTTTCTAAATGTTAGTTATATAATGAATATAGAAAATTTTTAATTTCCACCGTCCACCCGTCTATTCTCGTATTAGTTAATTCCAAGCTCTGGGAAGGGTCGTGATCCAATAGGTATTAGACATTGCATAGAAATTTTTTATTTAAATATTATTTAAAATAAAAGAGGGCGCGTAGAACACACGTGTCAGACATGTGTTTAAAATTATTGAATTAAATTTTTTTGAAAATCATTTTTAAGACAAAATAAAAATATTATATAAAATTTAAGAAAGATTTACATACATACATCTCAATTTTTTATGTATCTGAGACGAATTTCATATTTTACATATATGCCACCTTACGCACACACACACACACACATATATGAAAATGTCACTTTTTTAAATTGAAAGTAGTGTTATATTAGATGTGATATGAATGATTTGTGTGGCGTAAATATAAAAAATTAAAATTTATATTTGTAATTATGTATACATAAGAAGTCGGTTAACATCTCAGGGACTGATTGAGATTATTTTAATTTTTAATNGGGGTTAGGATATCCTCCTTCAGTTTGCCATTCATCTTGCTATTTTTTAAAGGGCCTCTACTTAATATGTGCATGGATGTTCATCCCCTTCTATGAAGTTTTAAGTAGATCTTAATATCTTGAAGAAATATGAACTTTGTTGCACATCTTATTCTAAGGACAATTTTTCTTATTCTCAACGCCAAATTAAGAGATCAAACACCTTTTTTAAATGTTCATTTCAAAAGCAAATTATGCAGCATTTTTTTAAATAAAAGATTGTCAGGCATTGATATTTTAAGGATTTTTGTTGAGATAGTCATCCTCTTCATTAATTTTATCCCAGTTCCTTGTGGTCGGCTTTATATACTGTAACATTCTTTATAAAAAAAAAAAATTTCTGCCAGCGTGCTAGCATTTTGAATGCAATGGAGGCGAAGTGAAAGAACACACAATTAAGTAGATGGAGAGAGGGGTTGCAACCCTCGTGCAATCAAATTAAGAGCGCGACGACACAGGCAACATGCCTGCATGCGTGTCTGAGGGTCGCATGGAGAATGATCATCACGTGACAATGAAGTTGAATGGTGCAGGAGCATTGTGTGGGCCTCAAGCAAGAATCAAAGTGAGCAGATGATTACACGAGAAGGGGGTTAGCTTGATTAGGTGTTTTGTGAACAGTGCTCTCTCACGAGCAAAATGATGTACAAACACTTCTAATTAAAGAGCAGAAGCCAAGAATTAATAATGTCAATAAAATTAATAATTGAATAAAAGTCATCGACATGTAATAACCTGAAAAAAAAATGATAATAAAATTAATAATTGAATAGACATGGATAAACACTTATTTATTTTGTGCAAGTCATGTCCCTTTTGGAGAGAGCAGAAGCCAAGAAAAAAGTAAGAAGAAGAGGAGAAAGAGAAGGTGGGGGAGAAATACGATAAGGAAGAATACTTATTGTATAACACTAGAGGCAGGACTGTGAGATGGAGGGCAGCAATCAGTTTCGAAGCGTAGATGATAAAAGGAGAAGTTTGTTGACATCGGAGATGACGCTGAGGTTTCGTCAATGTGCAAGGTATTGCATCGAAGGCATAAGCGAAGCATTGTGTTTCTCAGTATGGTCGATTTGAACCCAAGGTGACGACACCGTGCCCGCGACCTAAGGCAGAGGAGGAGGGAGAAAGGCGGGGTAATTTCTAGCCCTACCTTGCGGGTTCGAGAAGCCGAAGGAATAAGTAGAGGTGCGAAGGAGAAGGAAGGAAGCTGAGTGAGCGAGATAGAAGGACGACCTATCATCGAGCAAACGAGGGCGACGGCGTGGGGAAGTCAAAACCAAGCTTTGTTTGTGGTCTCGTGCAAGGAGGAAGAAATCGGAAGTGCTCTGTGTGGGATGACCAAACAAAATAAGAGTGAAGTAGAAGCAAATAAAGCAGAGAAAAGAAGAGGAGGGGAAGTGTCAACGTGCAAAGGAGAAGCCGAACCGAGGCAAGTTAGTGTAATTTAAATTTTTAATTATATGAAATGAATACGTATGTTTTTTTTATTAAACAAAATTGTAAAAAATAGAAGGAAGAATTGGGAACAATAAATGAATGATTAAAGAAGTTTACAAAGGATTTGTTCACTTTGTAATAGAAGGAATTCAGGTAAATTTTAATTATGCATCTAATTTATGTTGATTAAATCTTTAATTCTACGATAATGTTAAGATGAAATTATATTAGTTTTGGTAGGGAAGACTGGCAAGGACTTTGTGTTTGTTTATGTGCCTAACGGGGCAGACATATCAGTAGATTCGAGGAATTAATTCAGGTAGAACATTAATTGAGAGTTACTTTACTTTTAAATACATAATTGTTAAATTTGATAATAAGATAAATTATACTTTCTTAATATCTAAATCATAAATTTATGTCAAATTAGGGTATTAAATTGTAGTGATAATTTAATTAGATAATACTTTATAATTGGTGATAGATATTCAATTGTGAAAGAGATTTTAGAATTTAAAAGCAAATAAAAATCATCTGAAAGCGAGGTGGGTACTTATACTTTTAATTTATAGTAATATTAATTTTTTATATGTTTGATTCGCTCAATGACTTGCTTAGATTAATTTTACTGGCTCTTCAATTTCATTTTGATCTTATTGAGTGTATTTCACTGATATTTGCATGATATTTAAATCTATAGTTCAGATTATTGAATGGTATAATAAGAAAGAGATTTATTATTTGGATTGCTTGCATTTGTATGTTTGATTATGATATAATGCCTTTTTATGGTACTAGTGAGCCATAAAAATGATATTGATATTAAAGTACCTTAAATTGTACAATTTTTAGACGGCACTCATTTAATAAATGTATACAGATTAAAAAAATTTGATATGTAAACGATATAGTAAGATATAGTGAAAGTTTAAAATCACGTTGAATGATTATATTAGATAGTACAAACCATCAAATGTCCTTATATTTTTATATTGTTTAATTGGCATGTATATTGTCTCCATTTTCATTGGGTTATTATAGTTTAGGAGTATGAGTATTCATTAGCTTTGTTTAGTTGACTGTTGTTTGGACTAACTTTTTCAGATTTGATTAATATATTAAAAGATGGGCGATAGACAAGAAAAATTTGATAGGTGTTAGGGATAACCAAAAATAAAGTAAAATCTAACTGTATTACTTTAATTAATTTTTTTAGTGGCTCTTTCATTTTCTAAATGTTAGTCATATAATGAATATAGAAAATTTTTAATTTCCACCGTCCACCTGTCTATTCCCGTATTAGTTAATTCCAATCTCTGGGAAGGGTCGTGATCTGATAGGTATTAGACATTGCATAAAAATTTTTTATTTAAATATTATTTAAAATAAAAGAGGGCGCGAAGAACACGCGTGTCAGACATGTGTTTAAAATTATTGAATTAAATTTTTTGTAAATCATTTTTAAGACAAAAAATAAAATTATTATATAAAATTTAAGAAAGATTTACATACATAACTCTCAATTTTTTATGTATGTATGTATTTGAGACGAATTTCATATTTTACATATATGTTACCTTACACACACACTCACACACTCACACACATTTATGAAAATGTCACTTTTTTAAATTGAAAGTAGTGTTATATTAGATGTGATATGAATGATTTTGGTGGCGTAAATATAAAAAAATAAAATTTATATTTGCAATTATGTAAATACATAAGAAGTCGGTTAACATCTCACGGACTGATTGGGATTATTTTTATTTTTATTTTTATTTTTTTTTTGTTTTTATTTTCTTATTTTGATTTAAATTAAAGCATGTTTGGTTGATGTAATTTGTTAAAATTTCTCAAAATATTTTAANATAATAATAATAATAATAATAATAATAATAATAATAATAATAATAATAATAATAATAATAATTTTATCATTTTGGCATATTCGATGTGTGTTTCTGTTCTATGTTTTAAATATTAGATGTGTCCCGTGTTGTGTTTGTGTCCCCATGTCAGTATCCGGGCAGCATAGAAAAAGGTGATCAAGCTTAACTGAGATCTCCGACGGCAAGGAAGTTGAACATTGGTGGATGATCATGAGATCTGTGCATGTGCAGAGCATTTCATGCGCTTTTGTGTTGTTGCGCAGACGAGGACGGGCAAGCTTGACACGGCTCAAACAAATGAGAAAGATTGGGTTAAGAAAAACGACTTGTGCCAAGCTCGTGTACTAGCATCTGAATTAGGGCAACAATCGATCAACATAAGGTAATTTTTCTAATTATGATCTTTATTTTAGTTTATTAACTCTAATTTTTTTAGGGCTTTTGATCGGTAATGGTAGTTGATTACTTTGGAAAAAAAGAGGGAGAAGTAGACTTTTAATGTATGATTCAAAGCATTTCAATAATTTAAAATTGTTTAATTAAGATTTATTTTAATATGAAATTTATGGGAATTTGGATATAATTTAGTGAAATAAATTTTTAAAAAGTAATATGACTAATTAATATTTGGTATATTAGAAATTATAAGTTGAATTTTGTTTTAGTTTTCTCAAAATTTATAAGTTAAAATAGTTATAGAAATATTAAAGGTGAGTGTAATTAAAAAATGCAATTATTGTGAATGTTAGGATTCGTGTATTTATTATAATGTGTTAAATTAAAAGGTTAATGATATTATAAGAAAGAAATAATAGTGAAATATAGAATTAATTATGATGAACCCTTTTGATATGTATCAGATTAGAGAAGATGAAGCCGAAATAAAAAAGATTTGAAATCAGGTTATTGACTTTTGATTGTGGTGAGTACTCATATTTTTTAATTACAGTAAAAAATTAAAAAATAAAAAACATTGTTTCTTAGTTATAATAAATTTATCTTTTCTTCTACACTTTGTGTGAGATGTCATGGTTACTTAAAATGGTTATAATTGCATATTTTTCTAGTATTTTTCTATTCTATAAATTGATCATGTTGAAATGAATATCATATATATTTGCACTTATTATATGTGCTAGAATATTATATGATGTGAGAATGCGAATGTGTTGATTATGGAGTGCNTTAATGATATTATAAGAAAAAAATAATAGTGAAATATAGAATTAATTATGATGAACCCTTTTGATATGTATCAGAGTAGAGAAGATGAAGCCGAAATAAAAAGATTTGAAATCAAGTTATTGACTTATAATTGTGGTGAGTACTCATATTTTTCAATTACAGTAAAAAAGTAAAAAATGAAAACATTGTTTCTTAGTTATAATAAATTTATCTTTTCTTCTACACTTTGTGTGAGATGTCATGGTTACTTAAAATGGTTATAATTGCATATTTTTCTATTCTATAAATTGATCATGTTGAAATGAATATCATATATATTTACACTTATTATATGTGCTAGAATATTATATGATGTGAGAATGTGAAAGTGTTGAATTATCGAGTGTTTTTATATGCTTAATTGATTGATAAAGTTCATTTTATTATTCTAGCTGGAAAGGTTAAGGTACATGTGTGCATATAAGCTGAAAAAAGTTAGTGATATTGATATATCTTAATTGGTATAACTTAGAAGGTACCCTTGTGAAGGATATAAATGATATAGATAATATAAGTATTATACTGTACTATTTAATGTTCTAAATCATAATAATAAGATATTAANACATGTGTGCATATAAGCTGAAAAAAGTTAGTGATATTGATATATCTTAATTGGTATAACTTAGAAGGTACTTTTGTGAAGGATATAAATGATATAGATAATATAAGTTATTATACTGTACTATTTAATGTTCTAAATCATAATAAAAAGATATTAGTTCTTTTTGTGTACTGAAGTAATATGATTTAACTAGCATGCATGTTGCTTCTCTTTTCTTATATTTATATGATTTTAAAAAATGAGTATTCACTAGATGGTTGATAGCTCGTTTTAGTTTAGACTAAACATGTTCAATTAGAAAATAAGTAATAAAAATAAGTTTATTGAAGACGCAATCAATTTGGAGGCAAGTAATTTATTTTAATTATTTTTTTTATTAATAGCTCTTTCATTAGATATGGGTGATTATTTAACGATAGAATTTTTTTTTCATTTTCCTGCCATTTTTTTGATTTTCGAAATTTCAAACTTCTAAGTCTGGGCATATTATTGGTCATTAGTTTGTGTTGTGCTGATTTTTGAGGTGTTTGATAAATTTTTAATTCTTTGATTTAATTTGATCTAGTTGTCTAATAGTGTTTTTCCTACACTTTATTGTATATATCTGAGCTATATAAGCTACATTTAATAGTATGAAGATTTTACAGTTTGTTGTAATCATCAATCTACTTTACATTTAAGTACATTTGCAGAAGATTGAAGAAAAAATTATTATATGTATTAAAAATTTGCATATTTTACTCACTTGATGATTTACCCTTTCAAAACAAATGCCTCAAAATTTCTGTTTTTTTTTGTAAATTATAAAAGTATCTCTCATACGACTAACCTACCACTTTGATTTGAAATAAATCGATTAAGAAAAATACCAAAATTTCAAAATTTAAATAAGAAATCTAAAATTCTTTCTCTACCCATATTTCTTCCTTTTCCCCTCTCCATCTCATCTTTTTCTTCTCTTCTTTCTGTTCTCTTTTCCACTTTTCTTCTTCTATTTTACTTTTCTTGTCGCTTTCTGTTACGGTGAAAGGGGGTTATGGGATGGAGGAAAACGAGAAGCAATGCTTATTAATGCATTAGTATTTCCTTAATTCAATTCAGCCATCTAATTTCCTTCAGCCTCTTCATGTTTCAAAGAATGGAAAATATGAAATTCCACTTCCACGTAATGTAAAAGGGATGAGCAATAAAATTAAATTGAAACTCTAGGAAAATTTAATCAAAACAGAAACAAATTTCTTAATTCTTTATCTTTGAGAAAGAGCTTATAATTTGTTTATATCAAAATGATCGATTCAAAATGTATAATGTTATGAATTGATATTTTATTGTTTTCAGAATAGTGGAATTTTTTTGAGTATTTTTTTTACTTCTTCCTTATCAAAATTTGGGTATTACATGAAACAAATGAGCAATTAACTCTTTGGTTTATAATTTAACTCGAATACTTGTGGGTAGAATCCATGCACCTATAGACGTCTTAAGATTGATTGAGTAATGCTTGTAATTGCTCAAGATGTTCCTAGATGAGATGGAACCATTCAAGTTGTCTTTCTTGACGGTGGTCTAAAAGTTTTGACTAAATTATATGTTTGTGCAATTGATTATTTTTTGTGAAATAAGAATTTGATATTTATCACACAAATCTTGGCAAAAGGGTATGCGCTTCTTGTAATATAGCCCATGAATTATCATAAATAAACATTACTTCACAAAACCAATGTTTTATTATTTTCAGCACATTTCTTTAATATGATAATCTTTCCTAGACAATGATGACACCTATATTGAATAAATTTTTTATTGCTGCATGATTTAATTGAATTCTAATCTTTTGAAAGAAATGTGGACTTATGCATGTAGACATCCAATGCTCGTCTCTTTCAGACCGCCTAGCACTACACTTTTTTTACTTTCCTTCAGTCATATGGTGTATAAAGGCATCTCATACATTTGGAAAATGTTTTATTCTCAATAATTGACCTCTTAATGTAAATTCTTATTCAACCCATGATGTAAAATACACATTCCTTTTCAACAATTTGGGTATATTTCAAATTATCTTAAGGGCTGCCTCAATGGTTTTTGTGGCTATCCTCATCTTTTGCCATAAATCAATAAGAGCATAAATATTCGATTACAATCATGGTACCTTGGAATGCCTTCATAGGGGCATATTGTATCTCAAAGCTGTCTTCCATACTTTCAAGATTTCAAGATTGAAATATATTTATTGCTCTGATTTAACATTTTATTTGCATTTTAGTAATGAGAGTAAGTTGGATTGGTTCTTTCTTTAATCACCAACTTAACTAATTGAGACCACTTTTTTAAAGTTAATCCCATTTAATTTATGCAAAATCACCTCCTATTGCTAGCATAGAGGAATTAGATAACATGGATGAATCAGATGAAATTTATACAAAACCATTCTTGTTGCACTAATCATGGCTGTTTTGGCCATAAAATATGGGCTGGATTATATGCTCTTATGATACCAAGAATTTAAGTAATAATTTTTCATGAATTATTCTTTTTAGCCTATCAAGTCTAGATTTATGCTATAGTAAGGTAAAAAAAAATCCTAAAGCAAGGAAATTTATAATCATAATACAACGAAAAAATAGGAAAGAGAATAAGATTGGCTAAATAAAAAAGATTCCTACTATTCCTCACAATATAGAAAAAAAATCTCTTGCTTTTCACCAGGAATAATCTCTAATATTTTCCGTACTTTTTTATGTTTGCAGGATTTCATGTCAATGATACATATTGATTGTCCCTTTTTAAATTTATGCATGAAATCTCTTATATTTTATAGTAGTTAAATTTTACATTGTTTTCTATATTTTAATTGTATGCTGCCTTGTGAATATCTAATCTAATGTTTGTTCAACAACAACAACAACAACAAACCTTTATCCCACTAAATTGGGTCGGCTACTTGAATCCTTTTTTTCCATTGTGTCCTAATGAGTTTCATATTTTTATTTAATTCTAATAANACCTTTATCCCACTAAATTGGGTCGGCTACTTGAATCCTTTTTTTCCATTGTGTCCTAATGAGTTTCATATTCTTATTTAATTCTAATAAATTAAAATTATTTTTTATGCAATATGCCTAAGTTTTTTTAGATCTACCTCTACTTTTCTTAACATAAGTCAAATCTAAAACATCTACTCTCCTAATCGGATCATAATACAACAACAAACCTTTATTTGGTCTAATGTTCGTAGATCTTCAAAAAAAAAAATTATGGTGCATATAGATTTTTTAATGTTTTTGTACCTTGAATTACCTACTTAGTATTAATGTCTTGGGAACCTATTTGTTGCTAGATGCCTGCTTTAGTGAATTGTAACGCACTCTTTGTTCGTGCTTTGCACTTCAAAACAAAAAATATCCCATGCACTTTACATTTTATTTAGCATATTTACCACACCTTCTCTGATGATTTTTGGTTTATAAAGCTTCAAGGATAGTTTATGTTGTACAGGAGGATATTGATATGTGCCGGCATGGTATATCTACTGTTATGTATGTTTACTTATATGCAATTAGCATTGTTGGTGCAACAAGTGGCTAAGGTCTTCTAAAATTTTTCAATTTCAATTTTATATAGTAATATTATTTTTGCTTAGGATTGGGTTGCTTTTCGTCATGGATTGGAATGTGGGTTTCAAGGACGAACTAACAAGTTGGTTGATGGCTGCTATTCTTTTTGGCAAGTAATTCCCATCATCTTTCATCTCCAGTATTTTTGTCCAGACAAAATTGATTTTCTTAACTAAATATCAACAATAACAGGGAGGATCTCTTTTTTTAATTCAAAGATTATTTTCAATTGCTGAAAACCAAATTAAATCGCCGCTGGCAAGCAGAGAATGGCTATTCAAAGAAGAAAATGTGGATTCTATTTCTTGTACAGGCTCTAAGCCTGTTGAAAATCCATCCCAAGTTCATTGTTTTAATGGCGAAGATGCAGGTAATTGTACTAGATGGATCGTTTACTAATTTACAAAAGCAAAGGTCATGTAAAGTGAATTCCTGCACAGTAAATGCAGATTTGGCTCCACTATGTAACAATATTGTGAATAAAGTGAATTATGAAATGAAATAATTTATTGTACTTGAAACTNAAATTTCTCAAAATATTTTTAATAATTTTTTATTATTTTTTAAATACAAATTAATTTATTTTTAAAAATAAAAAAATAAAATAAATAATACATAAGCTATTAATTTTTAGAAGTTACAGTTATTAGATTTCTTATTTTCTCTATTGCATTATTCATAATATTTTGTTAATTTAAGAACATATATAATAATAATAATAATAATAATAATAATAATAATAATAATATCATTTTGGCGTATTCGACGTGTGTTTCTGTTCTATGTTTTAAATATTAGATGTGTCCCGTGTCGTGTTCGTGTCCCCATGTCAATATCCGGGCAGCATAGAAAAAGGTGATCAAGCTTAAATGAGATCTCTGACGGCAAGGAAGTTGAACATTGGTGGATGATCATGAGAACTGTGGGTTAAGAAAAACGACTCGTGCCAAGCTCGTGTACTTGCATCTGAATTAGGGCAACAATCGATCAACATAAGGTAATTTTTCTAATTATTATCTTTATTTTAGTTTATTAACTCTGATTTTTTAAGGGCTTTTGATCGGTAATGGTAGTTGATTACTTTGGAAAAAAAGAGGGAGAAGTAAACTTTTAATGTATGATTCAGAGCATTTCAATAATTTAAAATTTTTTAATTAAGATTTATTTTAATATGAAATTTATGGGAATTTGGATATAATTTAGTGAAATAAATTTTTAAAAAGTAATATGACTAATTAATATTTGGTATATTATAAATTATAAGTTCAATTTTGTTTTAGTTTTCTCAAAATTTATAAGTTAAAATAGTTATAGAAATATTAAAGGTGTAGTGTAATTAAAAAATGCAATAATTGTGAATGTTAGGATTCATGTATTTATTATAATGTATTAAATTAAAAGGTTAATTGTATTATAAGAAAAAAATAATAGTGAAATATAGAATTAATTATGATGAACCCTTTTGATATGTATCGAGTAGAGAAGATGAAGCCGAAATAATAAGATTTGAAATCAGGTTATTGACTTATAATTGTGGTGAGTACTCATATTTTTTAATTACAGTAAAAAAGTAAAATATAAAAACATTATTTCTTAGTTATAATAAATTTATCTTTTCTTCTACACTTTGTGTGGGATGTCATGGTTACTTAAAATGGTTGTAATTGCATATTTTTCTAGTATTTTTCTATTCTATAAATTGATCATGTTGAAATGAATATCATATATATTTACACTTATTGTATGTGCTAGAATATTATATGATGTGAGAATGTGAATGTGTTGAATTATCGAGTGCTTTTTTATGCTTAATTGATTGATAAAGTTCATTTTATTATTCTAGCTGGAAAGGTTAAGGTACATGTGTGCATATAAGCTGAAAAAAGTTAGTGATATTGATATATCTTAATTGGTATAACTTAGAAGGTACTCTTGTGAAGGATATAAATGATATTAGATAATATAAGTTAGTATACTGTAATATTTAATGTTCTAAATCATAATAATAAGATATTAGTTCTTTTTGTGTACTGAAGTAATATGATTTAACTAGCATGCATGTTGCTTCTCTTTTCTTATATCTATGATTTTAAAAAATGGGTATTCACTAGATGGTTGATAGCTCGTTTTATTTTAGACTAAACATGCTCAATTAGAAAAAGTTTATTGAAGACGCAGTCAATTTGGAGGCAAGTAATTTATTTTAATTATTTTTTTTTAATAGCTCTTTCATTATATAAGGGTGATTATTTAACGTAAGAATTTTTTTTTCATTTTCCACAATTTTTTTTTATTTTCGAAATTTCAAACTCCTAGGTCTGGGCATGACATGTATCATTATTGTTCATTAGTTTGTGTTGTGCTGATTTTTGAAGGTGTTTGATAAATTTTTAATTCTTTGATTTAATTTGATCAAGTTGTCTAATAGTATCTTTCCTACACTTTATTGTATATATCTGAACTATATAAGCTACATTTAATAGTATGAAGATTTTACAGTTTGTTGAAATCATCAATCTACTTTACATTTAAGTACATTTGCAGAAGATTGAAGAAAAAATTATTATATGTATTAAAAATTTGCATATTTTACCACTTGATGATTTGCCCTTTCAAAACAAATGCCTCAAAATTTCTTTTTTTGTAAATCATAAAAGTATCTCCCATACGACTAACCTACCACTTTGATTTGAAATAAATCGATTAAGAAAAATACCAAAATCTCAAATTTTAAATAAGAAATCTAAAATTCTTACTCTACCCATATTTCTTCCTTTTCCTCTCTCGATCTCATCTTTTTCTTCTCTTATTACTGTTCTCTTTTCCACTCTTCTTCTTCTATTTTACTTTTCTTGTCGCTTTCTGTTACGGTGGAAGGGGGTTATGGGATGGAGGAAAACAAGAAGCAATGCTTATTAATGCATTAGTATTTCCTTAATTCAATTCAGCCATCTAATTTCCTTCAGCCTCTGCATGTTTCAAAGAATGGAAAATATGAAATTTTACTTCCACGTAATGTAATAGGGATGAGCAATAAAATTAAATTGAAACTTTAGGCAAATTTAATCAAAACAGAAACAAATTTCTTAATTCTTTATCTTTGAGAAAGCTTATAATTTGTTTATATCAAAATGATCGATTCAAAATGTATAATGCTATGAATTGAATTTTTATTGTTTTCAGAATAGTGGAATTTTTTTGTATAATTTTTTTGAGTATTTTTTTTACTTGTTCCTTATCAAAATTTGGGTATTACATGAAACAAATGAGCAATTAACTCTTTGGTTTATAATGTAACTGGAATACTTGTGGGTAGAATCCATGCACCTATAGACGTCTTAAGATTGATTGAGGAATGCTTGTAATTGTCTAAGTTGTTCCTAGATGAGAAGGAACCATTCAAGTTGTCTTTCTTGACGGTGGTATAAAAGTTTTGACTAAATTATATGTTTGTGCAATTGATTATTTTTTGTGAAATAAGAATTTGATATTTATCACACAAATCTTGGCAAAAGAGTATGCGCTTCTTGTAATATAGCCCATGAATTATCATAAATAAACATTACTTCACAAAATCAATGTTTTATTATTTTGAACACATTTCTTTAATATGATAATCTTTCCTAGACAATGGTGACACCTATATTGAATAATTTTTTTATTGCTGCATGAATTAATTGAATTCTAATCTTTTGAAAGAAATGTGGACTTATGCATGTGGACATCCAATGTNCGCTTCTTGTAATATAGCCCATGAATTATCATAAATAAACATTACTTCACAAAATCAATGTTTTATTATTTTTAACACATTTCTTTAATATGATAATCTTTCCTAGACAATGATGACACCTATATTGAATAAATTTTTTATTGCTGCATGAATTAATTGAATTCTAATCTTTTGAAAGAAATGTGGAATTATGCATGTGGACATCCAATGCTCGTCTCTTTCAGACCGCCTAGCACTACACTTTTTTTACTTTCCTTCAGTCATATGGTCTATAAAGGCATCTCATACGTTTGGAAAATGTTTTATTCTCAATAATTGACCTCTTAATGTAAATTCTTGTTCAACCCATGATGTAAAATACACATTCCTTTTCAATAATTTGGGTATATTTCAAAGTATCTTACNTCTTTCAGACCGCCTAGCACTACACTTTTTTTACTTTCCTTCAGTCATATGGTCTATAAAGGCATCTCATACATTTGGAATATGTTTTATTCTCAATAATTGACCTCTTAATGTAAATTCTTATTCAACCCATGATGTAAAATACACATTCCTTTTCAACAATTTGGGTATATTTCAAATTATCTTAAGGGCTGCTCTCAATGGTTTTTGTGGCTATCCTCATCTTTTGCCATAAATCAGTAAGAGCATAAATATTCGATTACAATCATGGTACCTTGGAATGCCTTCATAGGGGCATATTGTATCTCAAAGCTGTCTTCCATACTTTCAAGATTTCAAGATTGAAATATATTTATTGCTCTGATTTAACATTTTATTTGCAGTTTAGTAATGAGAGTAAGTTGGATTGGTTCTTTCTTGGATCACCAACTTAACTAATTTAGACCAGTTTTTTAAAGTTAATCCCATTTAATTTATGCAAAATCACCCCCTATTGCTAGCATAGAGGAATTAGATAACATGGATGAATCAGATAAAATTTATACAAAACCATTCTTGTTGCACTAATCATGGCTGTTTTGGCCATAAAATATGTNTTCTACCTCCAGGAAGCTTGTGTGTGAGACAGAAGAAGTAGAAGAATAATAAGTGTTGTTAAAAGTGTTTTCTAGTATTGCAGTTTTTTATCTTTATGAGTAGTATAAGAAAGTGTGTATTTCTAAATATGGAGCTTTTTATTTATTTTATTGTTAATAATAGTTTTGTTGTATGCCCAACATTTTGATGTTCTTCAAATTGTTATCAAAGCCTACTTTAAAGAGGCTCTTAAAACTTTTGAGTATGTGTCGTGAGTAGTATGTGATATTTTCATTGTGAGTAGTATGTGAGTAGTATACCCGGTCAACTCCTAATTATCCTATAATTATATATTTGAGTTTTATGTTTTACGTTTTTAGCTTTTTTGTTTTTTTGGCTCAGGACAGCCGTAGGCGTCTCTGTTTCTCTCTTTTAGGGTTTTATCCAACAGCCAATCGTGCTCCAGTTGTAGCTCGTTCAAGGTGGTGACCTTCTTTCAAGGGTCGAGTGGTGCTCTAGCTGTAGGTCATTCTTGATGAAGTATTTATCTTTGACCTTCCCTTCCCCACACCCCCCGCTTCGCTGCCACACCTTGTTCCTCGTTGCAGCTGCCCAGGATAGTAGTCATTGTTGTTTTTTCTTGCAGTTCTCCTCTTTCCAGCCACCTTCCTTCCAAAATCCCAGTTGCCCTTCCAAATCAGCTGACAACCCTCCCGTTTGTTGTTCCCGATAGGCCACAACCTTCCGGCCTTTCCATACTTTGCCATCACAGTTCCATCCTTGTTTCTCTCACTATCCCAGCCCTCCACCGTCGTTGCGGCAGCAGCCATGCCTCCCCTTGCTATTTTCTTAGTATCCAAATGCCTCAAACAACAAACTGTTGTTGGTTGGACTGTCGTCCCTTGCTACCCTGCTATTCCAATCACCCATAATCACTACGACTCCTCATCCATTACCTGGAAACATCTTCTCTACCTTACTACCATCTTACCAAGCCCCTTAGCCATGACAACCATCACCCGAGATGTGCCCTAGCATAAGTTTGTGTGTCGTCTGTGTTGTTGTATCTTTCCTTTCAAGTGTGATTGATTTAAACTGCCTATTTGCTTCCAGAAATAATATTTGCTTTTCCCAATGTGGTTTTGGTTAATTTTGGTGTTATTTGATGTCAGAGCTAGCCTAACACTAATCCTATCCTAGGTTTCTAGCAATCACCATACACAAATCTATCTCCCACCTCTGAAAAAGGTTTTCCCCTCCTTTTCCACTCAAATCATCCTTGTACTCCACGTCACCCTTGCCTACACCCCAAATCCTAAACACGCCACTGTCGAGACAAGTTTCAAACGCTAATCATGAGTTTATCATGAAAGAGATTTATCGACAATTTTGTCGAGTGATACAATGGCTTGATACAATTAAGGAAAGAAGGACATCTAAAGGGGTCACTCGAACTCCATTCGATTATAGAGATGAAGTGTTTGTAAAAGGATACAGAGGTCCCTATTTGAGATTTCAGAGATGAATATCGTTTACCTTGAAGAACTGAACTGAGATATCTGAGAAGACAGGATTTAGAGGTAAGGGTGGATTTGGCATATTTCGACGATCACTTGGATATTAACGAGTTCATTGACCAACTTTAAATTGTTGAACTTTTTTTTTAGCACTTGGACGTCTCACCAGACGAAATGGTGAAACTATTCGCCAACAATTTAAAGAAGAGTGAATTATTTCAGTAGCAAAATTTGAAGCAGCTACGCAAGCGTGAGGGCAAAAATAAGATCACTATTTAGTTCGAGATAAAACGAAAGATACAGCATACTTAATTCCAGATGAAACAATAGATACAACGCCAACACATAATAATTCATTAAGGATTGGATGTGCAGAATTTAGATTTAAAAGTGTTGATAACATTGTTGGACGGCCATCACATCTTACAGGCAGAGTTCAACCCGTGATCTTACAATAAAAGTACACTCAGGGGAACAACCAAGCCTGCCCTGCTTGAGGAGGCACTAGGTTAGAGTGGAGAATAGGTGGAGTCAATCTATATTGCCAAATTTGTCCCAGCTAGGACTTACGACCTAACCTAGTGCTTAGAATTAACTAAGGTGGGAACTTCAGTCGGACGGTATTAACATTTTATTTTTCTTTTTACAAAATTTCAAAAACATTCAATATATATAAAAGAGATATCAATTCTCAAAGTGCAATAAAATTTAAATATAAAAAAATATCATATGTAGCTAACAGTCTTACATCAACATATAATTGTCTCTATATAGAAGTTAAAAGAAAAGTATAATCACATCACAAACTAGTACCTATCAGTTTCAGTTCTCATTCTACCAGACATATATCAACCTAAAGTTTTTTTTTTTTTTCTTTTGAAGGAAAATATTAATTGTAACCGTAAGTATGACTTAGTGAGTAATTATGATCCAATATGCATTAATGCTTATGCCATGCATGAATGACCAACAAAAAATGAAGCTCATTTTTTTCTTAAAACCTTGAACCTTCACTTTAATTTTATTTCTCCCCGTTTCACTTTATGCATGTACCATTTTAACCTCTTTAATAGTTATCACAGGACTACGTCACACTCGACAGTATCCTAAAAAATGTGGCCAAAATCATCCTTAAAATTATTCTTGAAGGTAGTATCATATTATACCCAACTGTACACTTCTATCATTTTCTTTAACGTGCACGAGTACATTTTATCGAGTATGTCTTAAATCTTTGCATTTTATTTCAAATAATTTAAAATCATTTAAAATGCATCTTCATTTGTCCATTATATTCCTCCAATTTTTAATACATTTAAGACTATCAAATTATAAGACATGAATGAAATGCTTATTTTAAGCTATTTAATAGAATAATTATTCACTTAAAGTAACATTTATTTGATGCATAACAAGAAATAATTATACTTTTGCTTAGCTTGCTTGCCGCACCGACTTCCTAACCCCTGACCTTATAGGCTTAAATGTGCTTCAACCTAGATTGTAGTTAAACAGTAATATCGTATTAAATATCATTTCCAAATTAAATGTATTAAATATTAATTTTTAATTTAAAATTATCTCATCTTCTAAAGTTATTTGTCTTCTTCCTCAAATCCAAAGGATTTATCAATCTTCTATGTGGCTTCCTGACAAAATAAAATTTAATTACATTAATTTACTTATTTATATTATTAATTTTAATAATAACATAAGGCTTAACATTTACCTTATAGGCTTTGAAATTATTTTGTTCCATTGCTTCACAAACTTCACTTTTAAAGTCGAAATTTGTGTATTAAAGTCTCAATTCAATATGCATATAAAATTTTATTAATTAATCTGATTAAATTTAAATTTACCTTATAATAATCGGTTAGCTGCCCTGTCTCGCGAGTTCTTATTCTGTGCGGACACCGCACGCAACTATGTGTGCGGTGTCCAATGAAAAGATTACACCTGGAACAGTGGGCCCCACAACTTAAAAAATTAAATTGAGGCATGCTTACGGCGCGACCCAGCCTGAGTCTGGCCCGAAACAGGTAAAAGTTAACAGAGCGCCTGAAAGAAAGTTTATTTCATTAGAAAACCAAACGACGCTCGAGCGAGGAGAGCACGGAGCACCTTCATTCGACCTTCATTCTATTTTTTAGGGGGTTTTTGAATCAGATAAACTTAGGGTTTTAGAGTTGCTGTTGGAAACCGAAGAGAGCCTAGTGAGAATAGAGACGGAAGAGCCCTTGACAATGGAAACCAAAGAGGAATCGACAATGCAGACCGAGAAACACAAGAAAAAGGAAGGGAAAGAGCGAAAAAAGAAGGAAATCCAAGAGGGTTCATCCAGGTAATTTTTATTTCGGTGTTTTTGAGTTGTACACATGTGCACACAATATTACCTTAAAAAATCAACATTAAATCGCAATAAAACTTGTTATTTAATTATAATACAAAATCAATCACTATTTAACAATACCTTAAATCTTACCTGAGTATTACATAAATAATGTTATAATAATAACAAAATACAACAAAGAAATTACCAGAATTTAACATTAACTCTACACCATAATATAACCTTAATAATATTAATAGTTGAATACAACGGAAAAACTTCTATAATATAACCTAAGTACTAAACCTGAGTAACACTAGAATATAACCTTAGCCTAAATAATATTACTTGAGTATTACAGAAATAATACTATAATAATAACAGAATACAACGAAAAAATTACCAGAATATAACCGTAATACTACACTGGAATATAACATTGATAATATTAGTACATGAATACAACGGAAAAACTTCTATAATATAACCTAAGTACCAAAAATACAACAGCAATACAACCAGAATATAACCTAAATACTATGATGTTAGAATACAACGTAAGTATTACTATAATATAACCTAAATAATACTATACGAGATCACATAATATTTCTTAAATATTACCATAGTATTCCCGAAATTAAACATTTCTACATAACCCCTTATATTTTTTGCATTATTTTGTTTGATGTAGGTTTGTGAACCCAAGATCCATGAGTTGTAGATGTTGACTATCTGTACTTAGAGATGCACTTGATAAGGTCAGGCTTGCTGTATCTGACGAGATGAGGAATGAGCTGAAAAACTTGAATGTTGATCAGTTGTTTGCACTTCCAGCTTATCCCCAAGACAATGTGGTCACACTTCAAATAGTGCAATGTTGGATACATGAAAAAATGATTTTCAGACTGGGAAGGAAAGATCTGAGGATTAGTCCTGATGAAGTTGCCCTTTTGATTGGCATGCCAAATAGAAGAGAAGTTCCAAAGTGGAAGAAAGTTCCATCCTGTGGCGTTGATGCCCATCAAATGAAGGCTGATCTGTTGACCTTCGGAACTGGGAGTCTTCTGCCCCTTTTAATCAATTGTATATAAACTATTTGTTATCAAATTTATTTTTTCCGTCTAGTAATTTCAGTGTATCCAAAAGACTTTAGATCTTTGGAGAGAATGTAGATACGTTTGCTTCATTTAATTGACCCGCTGCGCTATGTAAATATCTTTTTGAGCAAATAAATGCGGTTGCCATCAAAATAAGGCGGAACCGGTCTCTGGGATATATAAATGATTTTTTTTTTTTGTTAAAAGTAAGTGCATCGTATTAAAATCAAATGCTATTTATTTCTTTGTGTAAAGTTGAATATGCATTTTTTTTCACGCAGCTCTGATTTTATGAGCACACTTCTTTGATTACTCCTGTGAATCCTGAGGCTAGACCTCGAATGTTGAGGTGGCCAACAACTATAAGCTTGAGCTCATCGCAACTTGATATAGCTTTTAAGATCCTGACTTCTGATCAGGCAAGTTACATATATCTTTAATTTCCAATTAAATTATTATGTCATTTTGAAACTATTAATGATCAAAGCATTTCTTTTTGAAATTACTCGCAGGTTCATGATAAAGTTTTGGATCTGAAAGAGGATGAGCTCAATTTGTTATCCAATCCAGATGAAGGATTACCTGGTCCAGTTCCGGTGACGCAAGTCCAAGGCAGACCAGAGGCACCTGTATCATTTGATATGGGGACAGTTTATTCAGGGGACATCGCCCCTGAGCCATTGTATACCACAATAAATAAAAGCATGGAATCAACAGTCGAGCTGCTTAAAGGCCAAGAGAAATGGTTCACTGAATTTCAGGGAACCTTGAATATAATAACTGTTGGAGTGTCGAGTTTGCAGGGGCAAATGTCGGTGCTGCAACATAAGTTTGATAAATCTGAAAATATTATGATTGTATTATAGTAGTATTTATGCATTTTAGGTTTTCAAGTGTGTTTGTGTTATTATGGTATTTTTACTGTAGTATTATGGTTGTATTACGTATCATGGTGTTATTTATTATTGTATCTAATTAGTGTTTTTAACAGAGTGTTATGTTCCGTGTAAGTAGTGTTATTTTGGTGTTATCATGATTTTATTATGCTAGTATTTTTGCATTTTTGTCTTTGAAGTATACTTTTGTGTTATTATGATATTATTTATGTAGTATTATGATTGTATTATGTATTATGTTGTTATTGATTTATTGTTTCGTATCAGCATGATTGTATTTACTAATTGGTTATGTTGAAGTGTTATTTTGTCAATCTAATGGTGGAATGTTTGAAAGTTGCAGCTCCTCGAGCCTTTAACTGTGTGCATTGATCCAAATGCAGATAGTTTGTTTCGCGCGGTTGTTCATAATGAGAAGGAAGCCGCCTATGAAAATTATTGTGCATATGCACACCATATTGGATTCACTGTGCGAAAGGACCATGTTGGTTTTTGGCATAATTCAAAAATGATTAAGACAAAGGATTTCATTTGTGATAAGGCTGGTTTCAAGAAAGAATTGAATAACAATGTGGCGGTGAAGTACAAAAGAGGGGACATAAGGACTGGTTGTCCAGCCATGATTCGATATGTCGTCGATGTAGAAGGTAACTGTCGGTTAAAAAATTTATAGAAACTCATAATCATCCTTTGGCGGCAGACGGTGACAAACATCTATTGCGTTCCAGCAGAAAAATGGGTGATGTCAGTGCACAAGTGCTCAAATCGATGACAAAATCAGGGATCAGAACAAGCGATGTTTTTAGTTTTCTGGCTACAGAATTTGGGGGTGTTGAAAATCTTGATTACACGAAAAGGGATGCTTATAATTTCATACAAAGAGAGAGAAATAGTATAATTGAAAATGGGGACGCTAATTCTACTTAGATTGTTCACTGAGAGGCAAGCAGAGGATACAATGTTTGCATGGGACGTCCAAATTGATGAGTCTGGTAGTTTATTGAATTTCTTTTGGAGTGATGGGATATCCAGACTTGATTACGATTGCTTTGGGGATGTCATAATATTTGACACAAGTTATAGATTAAATAAATACAATTTATGTTGTGCTCCTATTATTGGTGTGAACCACCACTGACAGAACATTTATTTGGAGTTGGCTTTTTGTCAGATGAAACAGTGGAATCATTCAAGTGGTTATTCAAATTATTTATTCGGATTATGGACAACAAATACCTGATGACAATATTCACTGCTCAGGATCAAGCAATGGCCAGAGTCATTGAAGAGTGTCTTCCGCACACAAGATATAGATTATGCCAATGGCATATTTATAAGAAATTATCTTCAAAACTACATTGTGGTGTAAACACCAAGAAAGTCAATGAGCTTTTTTATAAATGCATGGTCAGGTGTAACTTTGAGGAGTTTGAAGAAACTTGACATACAATGATTGTGTTAGAAAATCTATATGAGAATGCTTTGTTGATTAGTTTGTACAATATCAGACATAAGTGATCAACAGCTTTCAATAAGAAAATATTTAGGATGGAGATCCTTTCAACACAAAGAAGTGAGTCGACGAATAACATGGCATAATGCCTCTAAGCCAACAAGCACCCTCACTGAGAGTTTCTTGGGTCTTGAAAATGTCATGAAAGCTTGGAGAAGGAATGAGAGAGATGAATATTTTAAATTTGAATAGTCTGCAATTGTCCCCGCTGTAAAAAGTAGTCCCGTGTTGAGGCAAAGAGCTTTAGTTTATACGAGGAAGCTATATTCAATGTTTGAAACAAAGTTGTTACATGATTTGTGTGGTCTTGCTGTGGAGTGCTCAGCCACTTCAAATTCAGAATTTTAAGTTAGAAACTTAGATAATGAGCACACAGTCAGACCGTAGATTGTTAAGGTCGATAAAGGTAATTCTGAAATTACATGCAATTGTAAAAAATTTGAAATGATGGGGATATTATGTGCTCACACTCTAAGAGTGTTTAACCATGAGAATATAACAAAGATCCCTGATAAATATATTTTACTGCGGTGGTCGGTTCATGCAAAGAGGGATATATATAACAACTGTGGTTATAAACATTTGAAAGATTCGCAAGCTTCAGCAACTTGTTCGAGTGGACTCATATATCAAACGCACGTTCATAAATTTGCATACCGGATCAGCATATTAACTCAAGGTAATTAACTTGCTGAAAAAAACGTGCTGGAAACATTAAGGAAACTAACACTCGAATTTGAAGTCATATTAAATGGGAAAAAACCTCAGGAAATGCCAATGTCAAAGAAGAAAATGACACCGAATAAACCACATAATTTGAAGTACCCAACGAATATGCGGCCAAAAGGCGTTTATAATGCTAGATTAAAAGGCTTTTGGGAGAAGAATAACCGATCAAAAAGTAAGATTGAAAAATAAATAGTGTTAGTTGGGTTATATGTTTTTATTGTTTTGGATGTACGCTGAATTACAACTCACTAACACACACATTGTTTAACAGGAAAGGATAAAGAAGTTGTTTCAAGTCAAGAAACATTTCACCCATCAAATCCAAACCAATTTTCAATGTCGGATCAGTATAGTCAGATACATAACTTAAAGTTCGAAACTTTTTATGCTGTGCGATCTAATTCCAAATTGACATATGTATTTATATTGATATGTGATTGTTTGAAATCAGCAGGAATTGCCTGCATCACTGCCCACAGACACACACGAGCTTATTAATGAACCTAGATGATGATGTGTGAAATACCAAGTAATTGAAACGATCTATTATTTGTAATTTTAGAATTAATGTATATTTTGCCGAGTATAATTTTGTTTGTGTTGAATAATACCCAAATATTCCCGAAGTAATACCATAATATCGTATCTGGTTTGTTCAGAGGATAAATAAGTAATACGACTACTGTGTAGCATCTACTACGAATAAGATTCGTGGGATTTAAAATATTTTGAGAATTTATCTTAATTTTATCTCTAGTTTGCGTTGAATAATATCAAAATATTCCCCAAAGTATTACCGCAATACAACCAAAATATATACGCACGCTTTCGGAGGAATATATCTTGGTTTTATTGGAATATTCCTTTATTGATTTCGCCAGTCCGCGGTCGTATCTAGCTTGTACCGAGGATAAATAAATAATACTACTATATAACATCTACGAATGATTAAATAGCATTTGAATAAGATCCGTGGGATTTAAAATATTTTGAGAATTTATCTTAATTTTATCTCTAGTTTGTGTTGAATAGTACCAAAATATTTCTGAAGTATTACCGCAATACAACCAAAATATATACGCGCGCTGGCAGAGGAATATATCTTTGTTTTATTGAAATATTCCTTTGTTGGATTCGCCAGTTCGCAATCGTATCTAGCTTGTATTGAGGATAAATAAATAATGCAATTACTATATAGCATCTACGAATGATTAAATAACATTTGAATAAGATCCATGCGATTTAAAATATTTTGAGAATTTAATTTAATTTTATCTCTAGTTTGTGTTGAATAATACCAAAATATTCCCGAAGTATTACAACAATACAACCAAATATATACAAACAAAATATCTTGATTTGATTACAAAACTATATATACAATCAAAGTACTATCGCAATACAACCAAACTATTGCGGTTTGATTAAAATATTTTAGACAATAATACTACAATAATACTGCAACAATACCACAATAATACGACAATAATACTATAACAAAGAAATACAATAATAGCATAACACAATAATACGACAATAATACTACAATAATAATGCAATAATACGATAATAATACTACAACGATTATTGCATCTAATAATACAGATATACTCCAATAAAACGACAATAATACTACAACGATCATTGCAAGAATACTACAACGATTATTGCAACTAATCATTCAGGAATATTACAATAAAACGACAATAATATTACAACGATTATTGCAACTAATGATACAGAAATACTACAATAAAACGACAATAATACTACAGCGATCATTGCAACTAATCATTCAAGAATACTATAATAAAACGACAATAATACTACAACAATTATTGCAACTAATCATTCAGGAATACTACAATAAGACGGCAATAATACTACAACGATTATTGCAAGAATATTGTAAAGATTAGTGCAACTAATAATACAAAATTACTACAATAAAATGATAATAATACTACAACGATCATTCAAACTAATCATTCAGGAATACTACAATAAAACGATAATAATACTACAACGATCATTGCAACTAATCATTCAGAATACTGTAATAAAACGATAATAATACTACAACGATCATTGCAACTAATAATTCAGGAATACTATAATAAAATGATTATAATACTACAACGATTATTGCAACTAATCATTCAGGAATACTACAATAAAACGAGAATAATATAACGATTGAAATACAAGAATAACTATATTAACAAAGAAATAAGTCTACTGATTACGGTTTTGTACCCACAAACAAATATGTTGGGCAAGCTCTGCCGTAAATTTTGGCATATCTGCTTGCCAGCTCATATCTTCACTCCAATCATGTTTATAGCTTTGTACTAATTTTTTCATAAATTTACAGACAAACATTCCACAATCAACACTGTTGGTTTGTACGAGAACACCTCTAAGCAGTGAAATTTTTCATTTCTCGGGTTTAGCCCTGAAAGAAGCTTCGACATCAAAGCTAAAATGTTTGATCTACACAGTTAAATAGTGATCAGTGAATGGACTAAACTGGTGAAAATTGCGGAAATAATAGCTTTAACGATTGAGAGTAACTTAAAACGTCGTTGCACACGGCTTTGTGCATCTGGTTGGGTAATGAGTCGTACATTTTCCACTTCCCCTCACCCAGATCAGCGACCAATAAAAACCAGTGTTGGTTATTCAGAACAGGAATCATAATGATATCAGCTTTCAGAACTGCTTCTTTGGTGATATGACCCAGAAATGATGTGGGGTTACCCATTTTATGATAAGCCTGTATAATAAAACAAAGTGTTAACACATTCATATTGTTGTTGAAATTCTTAATATAATTAAATATGGGTGTTTAGATATTTAGATGCGGTCTCACTCAGTATAGTGGTGATACATAAAGGTAAGGCCTAAAAAGAGATGGATTTGCATTCCTCTTATTGCTCAAAATCATCGCTTGAGCGTCGACATGGTCATTTGCAATCATGTCATTGCACAATAACTCTATCATTGCCCGACGATCTATAAAAATGTCTTTCAAGTGTATCATACCATCACTCTTGCATAATAGTACAAATTCTAAATATAATAAAGAAGTTGTCTTCATTCACTTAATCCCAAAAGAAGTTCATTATAAAAGACACAGATTCACTCACTCATTGATGTATTTTGCCATGACTTGATCGATCACCGTCTGTGTTTCAGCTGATACCATAGATCTGTCGGGATAGTCGATCTGGGGGACAGCTGGAAGAGGCTATAAGAAAAAAAATTTATGTCACATCACCTGTTCATCTGAAATACACAAGTAATTTAGATAATATAAGACAATGTATCAAAAATAAATTTCAAATAACACATTAACAACATCTGGTTGATCTCCTTGAGTTGTTAGTGCTAGGACAGGTGATCCTTCTACTTCTTCATCTTCAACTCTATGTTGTCCCTCTACATTGGGGTTCGTATGTACACCAGAAAATATAATTATTTGAAGACTCATCTCTGCTACAGGGTCTATTATTGGTTCTTCAGTAATTTGTTGTTCTTCTACTATGGTGGTGGTATGTACAGCAGCATTTTCCTCGGGTATCATCGGCTCATCGACTTCACCTATTGTTTTTTGTCTCTTCAGTTTGAAGGCAGTGAAAGATGAACTCACTATCTTATTTCTTCTGCTCCGTCTACCCTTAACCCTCTATATTAAGCTGGCAACAGACCGTTCAACTTTATCTCCTTCAACAGGGGTTTCTTCTTCCACAACAGACGACGGCTGGATTTCCTCTTCTCCAACAGAAGCTGTATGCTGGGTAACATTAACAAAGCTGAATGCTGGGTAACAAAATCATGAGGACTCCACCCATGAGGGGAGGCTGGCTGGAGATCATCTACTCCGATCTCTTCGCCTTTATCAGTTGGAATATTTTCAAATTTATCAAACTTATGTTGCAGCACCGACATTTGCCCCTGCAAACTCGACACTCCAACAGTTATTATATTCAAGGTTCCCTGAAATTCAGTGAACCATTTCTCTTGGCCTTTAAGCAGCTCGACTGTTGATTCTATGTTTTTATTTATTGTGGTATACAATGGCTCAGGGGCGATGTCCCCTGAATAAACTGTCCCCATATCAAATGATACAGGTGTCTCTGGTCTGCCTTGGACTTGTGTCAACAGAACTGGACCAGGTAATCCTTCATCTGGATTGGATAACAGATTGAGCTCATCCTCTTTCAGATCCAAAAATTTATCATGAACCTGCGAGTAATTTCAAAAAGAAAAGATTTCATCATTAATAGTTTCAAAATAACATAATAATTTAATTGGAAATTAAAGATATATGTAACTTGCCTGATCAGGAGTCAGCATCTTAAAAGCTATATCAAGTTGGGATGAGCTCAAGCTTACCGTTGTTGGCCACCTCAACATTCGAGGTCTAGCCTCAGGATTCGCAGGAGTAATCATAAGTGTGTTCATAAAATCAGAGCTGTGTGAAAAAAAAGACATATTTAACTTTACACAAAGAAATAAATAGCATTTGACTTTAATACGATGTCCTTACCGTTAGCAAAAAAAGAAAACTATTTATATATCCCAAAGGCCGGTTTCGCCTTATTTTGATGGCAACCGCATTTATTTGCTCAATAAGATATTCACATAGCGCAGCGGACCAATTAAATGAAGCAAACGTATCTACATTCTCTCCAAAGATGTAAATTCTTTTGGATACACTGAAATACTAGACGGAAAAAATAAGTTTGATAACAAATAGTTTATATACAATTGATTAAAAGGGGCAGAAGACTCCCCAGTTCCAAAGTTCAACAGATCAGCCTTTATTTGACGGGGCATCAACGCCACAGGATAGAATTTTCTTCCACTTTGGAACTTCTTCTCAATTTGGCGTGCCAATCAAAATGGCAACTTCATCAAGATTAATCTTCAGATCTTTCCCTTCCAGTTTGAAAACCATTTTTTCATATATCCAACATTGCAATATTTGAAGTGTGACCACATTGTCTTGGGGATAAGGTGGAAGTGCAAAGAACTGATCAACATTCAAGGTTTTCAGCTCATTCCTCATCTCGTCAGATACAGCAGGCCTGACCTTATCAAGTGCATCTCTAACTACAGATGGTCGACATCTACAACTCATGGACCTTGGGTTCACAAACCTACATCAAACAAAATAATGCAAGAAATATAAGGAGTTATGTAGAAATGTTTTATTTCGGGTATACTATGGTAATATTTAAGCAATATTATGTGATCTCGTATAGTATTATTTAGGTTATATTATAGTAATACTTACGTTGTATTCTAAGATTGTAGTATTTAGGTTTTATTATGGTTGTATTGCTGTTGTATTTTTGGTACTTAGGTTTAGTACTTAGGTTTAGTACTTAGGTTATATTATAGAAGTTTTTTCGTTGTATTCAGGTATTAATATTATCAAGGTTATATTCCGGTATAGTATTAAGGTTATATTCTGGTAATTTTTCCGTTGTATTCTGTTATTATTATAGTATTATCTCTGTAATACTGGGGTAATATTATTTAGGCTAAGGTTATATTCTAGTGTTACTCAGATTTAATACTTAGGTTATATTATAGAAGTTTTTCCGTTGTATTCAGGTATTAATATTATTAAGGTTATATTATGGTGTAGAATTAAGGTTAAATTCTGATAATTTCTTCATTGTATTTTGTTATTATTATAAAATTATTTCTCTAATACTCAGGTAAGATTTAAGGTATTGTTAAATAGTGATTGCTTTTGTATTATAATTAAATAACAAGTTTTATTGCGGTTTAATGTTGATTTTTTAAGGTAATATTGTGTGCACATGTGTACAGCTCAAAAACACCAAAATAAAAATTATCTTGATAAACTCTCTTGGATTTCCTTCTTTTTTCGCTCTTTCCCTTCCCTTTGCTTGCGTGTCTCGGCCTGCACTGTCGATTCCTCTTTGGTTTTCATTATCAAGGGCTCTTCCGTCTCCATTCACACTGGGCTCTCTTCGGTTTTCAACAGCAACTCTAAAACCCTAAGTTTATCTGATTCAAAAACTCTAAAAGATAGAATGAAGATCGAATGAAGGTGCTCTGTGCTCTCCTCGCTCGGGCGTCCTTTGGTTTTCTGATGAAATAAACTTTCTTTCAGGCACTCTGTTAATTTTTACCTGTTTCGGGCCAGATTCGGGTCGGGTCGTACCGTAAGCATGCCTCAATTTAATTTTTTAAGTTGTGGGGCCCACTGTTCCAGATGTCATCTTTCCATTGGACACCGCACGCATAGTTGCATGCGGTGTCCGCACAGAAAAAGAACTCCGGAACGAGAGCTTCTCACTTCAGCCTTCAGTCGCGTATTCTTTCGCACTCGAGCACGACAAGTTCTTCTCCTCTGCTTCTCCTTTTGCAAGGCTCGACAACCTTAACAGTCGCTCGCAAAGCTCACAGCTTGGACTCCTTTCTTCCTTCTCTCGTGAAGGCGACAAGTCTTCGGTTGTGGCTTGTTCCAAGCAAGTTCTTGACGTCGCTTCATCCCTCTCCTTCTTGCTCTTTCTTTGGCCAAAGCNGTCATTTGCAATCATGTCATTGCACAATAACTCTATCATTGCCCGACGATCTATAAAAATGTCTTTCAAGTGTATCATACCATCACTCTTGCATAATAGTACAAATTCTAAATATAATAAAGAAGTTGTCTTCATTCACTTAATCCCAAAAGAAGTTCATTATAAAAGACACAGATTCACTCACTCATTGATGTATTTTGCCATGACTTGATCGATCACCGTCTGTGTTTCAGCTGATACCATAGATCTGTCGGGATAGTCGATCTGGGGGACAGCTGGAAGAGGCTATAAGAAAAAAAATTTATGTCACATCACCTGTTCATCTGAAATACACAAGTAATTTAGATAATATAAGACAATGTATCAAAAATAAATTTCAAATAACACATTAACAACATCTGGTTGATCTCCTTGAGTTNCTTTCCCGCTATCTCTCACGTTCGCTTCTCATTGGTTACGATTAAATGAGTAAGGGGGTAAAGGTTGTGATCTAATCCTGCCAATTGGTGTCTTTCTAAATTGACGTCTATTTATTTATTTATTTTTTATTATTATCATTATTATATATATATTTTAACTTTCTGTTATCACAATCTCCCTTCATAAAAATTGTCCTTAAAATTTGAAAATTATCATGAAAGTAAACATACTTCAAGAAAAAAGTTAAGGATATCTTTCTTACATTTCAAAGACTTTCTCCAGAGTTCAGGCCAGTGCTTCCATAAAATCTTCACAAAAGGGATCTTTCTGTTTCGCAGCTTCTTCATATCATAACCCAGAATCATTTCAGGCTCCTCAACTTTAAGGCAGATAGGCTGAATATCAACGGAGTTTGCTATCACCCTACTAGCGTCATTTGTAATATACTTTCTCAGTGATGAAATGTGAAAATATTATGCACTCCTTTCAGATGAGCTGGTAAAGCCAATCTGTAAGGCATCTTCGCAATCCCCTCCAGAATCTCAAATAAATTGACAAATCTAGAGCTTAGTTTTACAGTTTTCCCAAAACATTGCACACCCTACAATGGACAGAACTTGATAAAAACAAACTCTCCAACTTCAAACTCAAGAGGTCGGTGCTTGGTATCATAATATTTCTTCTGTCTATTCTGTGCCGCCTTCAATCTGTCTCTGATCAATTTAATCTTTTCAGTAGCATCAGCAATTCAATCAACTCTAATTATTTTTCTTTCACTTGTTTCAGCCCAATATAGAGGTGACTTGCACTTTCTTTCATACAAGGTTTCATGTGGAGCATCCAAATGCTAATTTGATAACTATTATTATAAGCAAATTCTACTAAAGGTATATATGATTTTCGGCTTCCACCAAAGTCAATGACACATAACTTTAATAGATCCTTTAAAGTTTAAATGGTCATTTTTGACTGATTATCTGTCCGAGGATGAAATGATGTATTGAAAGTCAATTGTGTGGCCAAAGCTTCATGAAACTTCTTCCTCAATCTGGAAGTACACTTCGACACCCCGTGTAATCTTACAATTTGATCAACATATAACATAGCTAGTTTCTCAATTGGATTTGTTTGTCTAATGTGCAAGAAATGAGCAAACTTAGTCGTTCTATCAATAATTATTCAAATGACATTTGACCCTGACGTGATCTTGGCTACCCAATCATAAAAAATTCACCGCAATATCCTCCCATTCCACTCTGGAATTGGTAAAGGGTGCAACTGAGCTCCAGAATGTTAAAGCTCTGCCTTCACTAGCTGACATGAAGGACACTTGACCACAAATTCTGCTACTTTTTTCTTCAATTTTGGCCACTGAAATGCTTCTTGGAGATCCTGATACATTTTTTTGCTTTTCGGGTGAATAGTATAGCTTGATAAATGTGCTTCCTCCAAAATTTCTTGTCTCATGTTGCATATCTTCAACATTTGGAACATAAAGAGTGCCTTTATACCTTAATAAACCATTATGATATAGCTCATACTTTTCTAAACAACCTTAACCTACTCAAAATCTTTCTAAATACTACTATTTTTCGCTAAATAATTTCTAAATCAGCCCTTTAAAATTAGTTGCACCGTCAATTGATATAGTTGAACTATACCGTCCTAACCAGAATCAACAATAGATAGTTTCAACTTATCTAGATCTTTAATTAACTACTTTTGCTGAGTGAATAAATATTTTTAATTACCCGAAGCTTTCCTACTTAACGCATCTGCCACATCATTAGTCTTTCTGAGATGATACTGAATATCTAAATCATAGTCTTTAATAAATTTCAGTTTTCTCTGTCTTAGGTTTAGCTCTTTCTGAGTAAATATATACTTCAAACTCTGATAATTAGTAAAAACTTTCTATCTAACTCCAGACAGATAATGCCTCAATATCTCGAGTGTAAATACAACTGTAGCAAGCTCCAAATCATGCGTAGGATAGTTCTTTTTATGATTCCTTTATAAACGTGATGCATATGCAATGATCCTGCCATGCTACATAAACATCACTAAAACCCTTCAGAGATGCATCACTGAAAATTTGAAATTCATCAGAATTCAAAGAAATGGCTAATACAGGAGCAGACTAAGCAAGTCTTTAGCTTTTGAAAATCCTCTTCATGACGATCAAACCAATCAAATTTCGTTGCCTTCTGAGTCAATCTTGATAACGACATAGCAATCTGTGAAATCCTCTTGACAAATCTCATGTAGTAACCAGCTAGACCTACAGAACTCCTCACCTCAGTGACAGTAGTATGCCATTACCAATCTGCAAATTGCCTTGACTTTATTCTAATCCATAGATATGTTGTCTCCACTGATAATATGCCCAAAAAAAGCCGCACTTTTAAGCTAAAACTCATTAAAAAAATTTACATAAAGTGTATTTTTCTTCAAAATCTGTAGCTCATGCAAATAATTTGCATGACTTGCTTTATCACCTGAATACACCAAAATATCATCAATAAAGTGTATTTTTCTTCATAGTGTTTATATCTGGTCTTGAAAGTGGTCTTCGCTATGCTTTTTTCTGTAATCCTTAGCAGGTGATAGTCTGACCTAAGATCAATATTTGAAAATATAAAAGTATATTCCAACTGATCGAACAAATCGTCAATCTGGTTGAGTTGATATTTATTTTTAACTATGATCTTATTCAACTCCCTGTAGTCAATACGCATCCTGAAGCTCCCATCTTTCTTCATAAATAATATTGGAGCTCTCTAAGGTTTGGTACTAGGTTTGATGAACCCCTTTTCTAGTAACTCCCGCAGGTGGCTCTTCAGCTCCTGCAATTCCTTAACCGTCATTTTGTATGGTGCCTTGGAAACAAGCTCAGAACCAGGCAGGAGCTCAATACTGAAATAAATCTCTTGCATTGGTGGTATCCCTGGTGAATCATCAAGGAATACCTCTGAATATTCTCTTACCATTGAAATATCACCCAAAGACTGTACTTTTTTAGAAGTATCTCTTACCTTAGCAAAAAAACATTGACTTCCACAATTCAACTCTTTAGATGCTTTCAAACAAGTAATTATCATAGACGTTAATCATCTATGACTAGAAAATTTAACTTCTACCTCTCCAGGTATTATATTTTTAAAGTTTTCTTATTGTAATCAATAGTGACAAAATTTATAGATGTCTAATCCGCACTTAAAATCACATCGAGTTCCATCAAGGACGACACAGTAAGTAGGGCATCAAAATATTTTTCGCTAATCATAAGCTTCACCTTACATGATTGATCAACTTCCAGAAAAGCATCATTTGGCATTCTAACTGATAATATCACAGGCATCGAAAGTATATTTAACCGCATCACTTTAGCTGGTTCATCAGCCATAAAGGAGTGTGATGCTCCCGAATCAGAACAATCTGATGAGTTTGATCTACATTTGACATTGATCCGCCCTCGTCTGCCATAGCTCATCTGAGGTGGTGCAACACTGCTCATGGAATCTGCTAGAGCCCTTTGATCCAATTTAAGTAAATTTTTCGTCATGTCCTGACTGATGGCACCAAAAGTAAGTGTTGGATCCAAACATACTCTTTCCCTTGTGAGACTTTCCACACTTGTCACATTTCATTGCTTCAAACTTAGTGCCTACGCTGCTGCATCTAGCGTCATTAACGCTTGTATATCCAAATTGGAAGGACTGCTCGCCCTGAGAGTCGTAAGAAAATCTAGATTTCTCTGCATTTCTTCTCTTATGGATTTCCCTACTTTTCTGAGTGCCCCCCAGATCTAGCTCAATTCTCCCGATTCTCTCCACCAACACTGAATAATCATCGATTCCAAGATGAATCAATGGTTGTTTAATCACATCTCTGAGTCCAACCAAAATTCAGTGGCACATCCTCTACATCAGAAATCAATTGAGGCGCATACCTTGAGAGCATGGTGAATTCAGCTTCATACTGCATAATGAATCGATCATCTCGTACCAATCAGATAAGCTTGTCCTGCATTTTCCTCCTAGTAGACAATTGTACGAACTAGTCTCTAAAGAGGCTCACAAACTCATCCCACTGAACCATATGACTGGCTAAACCCCCAAATTTCTCCTACAGTTGACCACGTCATCTTCTCTCTTCTTCTCCATCTAAAGCAAATGTAACCAATGTAACCATCCTCTCAGAAGAACAGACAACCCATCTCAGATCTTCTTCACCTTCAACAGTCAGTTTTTAGCATCCACCGGACCATCTCTGTAGAAAAGAGAGGTGATCTCATATCTTGAAATAATTTCAAGTACGTGTCCATGTGATATTCTCCACTGGAACTGGCTTAGAGTCTGAGAGTTCTTAATCAACTGCGTTACTGCAACTACCATCTCAATAAATGCATCTGTATCTACGGTAATCTATGAGGGTGTCTCAACTTCTACCATATCATTTCTAGCTTCTTCCTCATGTTTTATCATATTTCTAAAATAAATAAGAAAAATTATAATTAGACACAATTTAATCTATCATTAATATCACTTATAAATGAATTTAATCATCCTAATGACTCTTTTAGATCATGATCCGACCTAATTACTCTGATACCATTTTTGTCATGACCCGATCTGGTGCTTAGAATTAAGTAATGCGGGAACTGCGGTTGGACAACATTAACATTTGATTTTCCTTTTTAAACAATTTCAGGAACTTTCAATATATATAAAAGCGCCATTATCCACATAGTGCGATAAAATTTAAACATCTAGAAACAACATCATGTGTAGGAAACAATCTCAAATCAATATATAAACTTTCTATGTAGAACTTTTTTTCTGCAAACAAAATCTCTCCTACTAGATGTATTAACCTAAAGTTTTTATTTTACTGAAAGAAAACAATAATTACAACCGTAATTAGGACTTAGTGAGTAATTATGATCTAGTCTGCATTAAATTACAATGTTTATGCTCTGCATGAATGACCAAAAGAAAATACAACTAATTTCTTTGGAAAACCTTGAACTTTTCACTAATTTTTATCCATTCCCGTTTTGCTTAAGTATTTATCATGTAAACCTCTTTAATAGTCATCACTGCATTACTGTCAACCCGAAGGTGTCCTTAAAAATGTGTCTGAAGACACTCAAAATTGTACATGAAGGTACCCTCAAATTGTATCTGATGGTACATCTTTATCATTTCTTTTAATGTACACGGATACAGTGCATCCCCTGTCAGTATCATCTGGGGTAATATTGTATGACATAGGACTTTACATTTCATTTTATATGATTTAAAATCATTTAAAATTCATCTTCTTATATCCATTATTTTTTTCCATTTGTGATATTGTTTAAAACTATCAATATACAAGACATGAATAAAATAATTATTTCAAATTATTAAATTAAATAATTATTCAGTTAAAATAATATTAATTTAATGCACAAATTAAAATAAACACTCACCTTTGCTTAGGTTGCTTGCCACACCGACTCTCTAACATATGAACTTCTAAGCTTAACTGTGCTTGCAGTTAAACATTAATATTTTAATAAATATCAATTCCAAATAAAGTAAATTAAACTTTAATTTTTAATCAAAACATACCTTATTTTTTAAAGTTATTTGTTTTCTTTCTCAAATCCAAAGGATTTATCGGCCTTTTTTCCTCACTTCCTAACAAAATAAAGTTTAATAACATTAATTTAACTAATTATATTATTAATTCCAATAATAACATAAGGCTTAACATTTAACTTATAGTCTTTAAGATCGATCTTTTCCTTTAATTGCTTGCATCTCAAACTTCTTTTTCAAACTCGAAATTCCTTTATTAAAGTCCCGATTCAATATGATATTGTATTAAACACACATACATACACATATATAATATAACATTTTAGTAATTAAACTGATTAAATTTAAATTTAGTTATAATAATTGGTTGGCTGCTCTATCACGCACACTCTTGAAACTCCTTCCCGCCGAACGAGTGCTTCTTCACTTCAGCCTTCAGTTGTGTCTTCCTCTACACTCGAGCACGCAAGGTCTTCTCCTCTGCTTTTCCTTCGCAAGGCTCAACAATCTAAACAGTTGTATGCAAGGCTCGGGGCTTCAACTCCTTTATTCCTTCTCTTGCGAAGATGACACACGTCTTCACTTGCGCTCATTCCAAGAAAGTCCTTGACGATGCCTCCTTCCTCTCCTTCTTCCTTGGCTAGGGCACAAAGTGCACAGTAGTCACAACTTCCTCCTCCAGAAAGCCACAAAGTCCTACGGCTTCCTCTTCCTCTGCACACACGTGAGCACGACCGATTTCTCCCCTCTCGATGTCTCGCACCATCTCTATCGTTCGCTTCTCGCTAGATAAGATTGAATGAGAAGTAAAGTGGTAAAGGTTGTGATTTAATCCCGCAAAGAGTTGTATGTCCAAAACGATGCTTTATTTATTAATATTATTGTTATTATATTTGCTATTTATTAATATTATTGTTATTATTTATTAATCTCTCTCGTTGGCTTATTAATATTAGTATTGTTATTATTATTAATAAGTAAAGTGGTAAAGTGGTAAAGGTCGACCACTGATAATTCAATTAGGAGAGTAGATGTTTTAGATTTGACTTGTGTTAAGAAAGGAAGAGGTAGACCTAGGAAGACTTGGGCTTATTGTATTAAAAATGATCTTGATTTACTAGAACTAAATGAAAATATGACACTATATAGGACGCAATGGAGAAAAAGGATTCAAGTAGCCGACCCCACGTAGCGGGATTAAGGCTTTGTTTTTGTTGTTGTTGTTGTGTATTGTTATTATTTTGACTTTTTAACTTTCTATTATTACATAGAAAGTGTTCCAAGTGCCATGAATTTGGACCATACTGAATCAGATAGCACAAGCAAAGGAATGGTCCATTTCATTGAGCAAGGAGTTAAGGAAATGGTTAATGACACGGCAAATACTAAAAAAGTTGAGGACACAAAGGAGTACCAACTTTCAACTGATGAGGGAAAGATGCACATAATTTTCGCTGGTCCCATGAGAGGGACTCCAATCGAATTAACAATATTTTGATGGTCTTGAGTTCGAGGAATCAACATTAGAGGCATTTCAATCCCAAATAAAAGAAGTTCAGTCTTTTTAGATATATACTCCTTTCTGAGTTGCCCCTATCAAGGGAAGTCCAACATTTTACTTTTGTGCTATTTCTGGAAGAATATATTGAATTTGGATATTAGATTCAGTTCAGAATTTTACCCATCATTGATGGCCAGACATGATGGATGAACCACTACTATAAAAATTATCTTATGAGTTTGGTGGGGAAGAAAATTCTTCAATGGGATCATGGTCCTACCAAAGAAAAATAAGATGTCTCTCATAAGTAGTTACTAGTGAGTGTGGTGCAGCCTGCCATAAATTTTATCCCAAAATTGATTTCTCTTTATATACTTATTTTATCAGATACGTCCAATGGTACACTCGAGTGGGAGGAGCGGTTTACAGATGTAGTGACTCAAGACCTAATTCGTGAGAATACTCGTTTATTTATTATGTCAGCTTAGATTGTGCCAAAAAGAATGAATACTTATTCTATCAGGATGTGTTTTGGAATAAAAATGCTACATGACTGACTTACCAAGAGATTATGTCATTTCTGTTATCTGTAACTGGGCAGACTTGACGCTATACTTCAAGGAGACAGAAACTTCGACGGATAAGGTCGAAGCTCCCTCAATCCCGAGAGATTGACGCGCAGCGGGACGAGCTCCCGCAATTCAATGGGAATGTGAGAAGTTCAAATGACTGAAAGGCCCCCGCTTTGTACGTGGACTGAACCACTCCAGGTTTTTTTTCGTCGTTGAGTTGTTCGATTCTCTTGGGACACTAATAACTATCCTATTATAATATATTTGTTTTTCATGTTTTAGGTTTTTAATTTTTTCAGCTTTTTATTTAGGACAACCATTAGTGTTCCAGTTTCTCCCTTCTTGGGCGATATATCCTAAGGAGGGTGATGCTCCTGCTGTAGCTCGTCTGAGGCGATGACATTCTAAGGGTTGAGTAGTGCTTCAGTTATAGCTCGTTCCTGAAAGAGTATTTATCCTTGACCTTTCCTTCCCCGCACCCTCGCTTCGCTGCCGCTTCTCTTTCCTCATTGTAACCGCCTAGGATATCTGTCGTTGCTGTTCTTTCTTGCAGTTCTCTTTGCAGCCGTCTCCTTTCTTCAATCCCTTATGTCCTTTTGAATCATCCTCCTGCAATCCCTTTTGCTATTTCTGACATTTGACAATTGCCTTATATCCATTGCCATCACCATTATAGCCCTCTATCTTTTTCGCACTCACTGTACCAACCTTCCATTGTGGCTCCTGCAGCCTGCCATGCCTCCCCATATTGTTTTCCTGTTGTATAACAGCCCACAAGCAACAAACTACCGCTGTCTGGACTGTCATCCCTTATTGCTCTGCTGTTCTAGCTACCCATAATTGCTGCTGCTCATCTACAGCTTGGAAATCGCTTCCCTACATTGTCATTATTTCTCCATGCCCCTTAACCTTCACCATCATTACCCGGGGTCCGCCCTAATGTGAGTTTGCATGTCGTGTGTTTGTATTTCCCCTTTCAAGTGTGTTTGATTGTGGCCTCTTATTTACTTCCAATAATTGTTTGCTTTTCCAGTGTGATTTGAGTCAACTCCGATATCATGGAGATATTGTTGTTACAATACAAGGTTGGCCAATTCAACTCTCTTGCAGATTTTGAAATTGGTGAAGTAGATGAGGGCATTTTCACAAAGAAGTGAAGATGAAGCATTCTTTAATATTACGACTAAATATAAACTCAAAAAGAATGCTGGATAAATGGGAAATAATGAAAGATCAAGCAGTCACAAGGGAGTTCTAAATTTGGGGAGCCTAGATTGGATTACAACCTGGATAGGAAAATGATATAGAATAATAAATTTGATGGCATTTATTACAACCGGCAAAAAGGGCTGCATGGAAAAAAACTATTAATGTAAGCAGTATTTTGAAGAAGGTAACAAGTAACCTCTAATTAGGAGAATCAAAGTGATAATGAGTGAGATGCAGAAGCATGAATTGCTCGACAAAAAGAACTATTTGAATTCATAGTGACAATAACTCAACGAATTAACTACGAGAATGATTGGATCATTGACTTTGGATATTCAAATCATATGATTGATGATCATGAAAAGCTTCAAAATAAGTATAAAGTAAGTCACTCTGAGATTTTGGCGTAGTTTAAAATTAGGCAATATGGTGCCTACGTTAATATATATATATATATTTTAAATTCGCAATGAAGCTTATTCCTCATTGGATACTACATGAGGCTCGCCTCAAGACGCACCCAACCTCAATTTTGGTGAGACACACAATTAGATCTGGTGTTTTTCTTAAAATAAATGTAAGTAAATTAGTCACAATAAATATTTCTTACTCATAATACAACTGAGGATATTATTGAAATTTTTACAATCAACATAGTCATTGTTTTAAAAACAAATAAATATTCTTATTACTTGTATTGATTCAATAAGAGAAAGATGATTGAGATTTAAAATTAGGAATGAAAGAAAATGGATACAATTGAGGATAATGTGGAGAAAGTAAATCATTATGTTGATGATCCTACTTAAATCTGGTTAAGTTGTAAGTGTGTTGGATCTTTTGAATTTAGAAATTCTAATCTTAATAGTATGTTATATTCTACCTTGATGGATGATGTAGAAAGAGAGATTAATTGAAATGTCATGTTGTTATGTATTATTGTTTATGTTTGTTTTACCCTTCTTATTTTATGATTTAATATTTGAATGTTAAGAGTTTTTAATTTTTGCATAGAATAATTAATTATTTTACCATATTAGGATTTTAGAATATTACATTTTAACCTAATAATAGGTTATGATGTTAATAGATTATTTCTTATACATATATTGAACTTAGTACAATATTTCTTCTTTTGCATAGTTTGTTAATTTTGAGGTTTACACCTCAAAGTGTCTGGAGGCTTATGACTTGCTACACTGACAAATAAAATCTTAATGCCCAATTACACAATTTTAAACTTTGGAACACAGCTAATAACTTAAGGCTACTGATTGCTCACTGTGAAAGGACAAGGCTTATGCATCGCTACAATGTTATTAAAACGTTGCTTAATGATATTTGTCATATATCAAATATGAAGAAAAGCTTGTTATTAGCAGCACAACATCATCGAGCTACTTTGTTTTATTAGGTCCATAAATTTCAGAGTTATCGAGACCTCAAAATCCCTTGATCACCGACCATGGAATGATGGAAATTGAAATCTATCTAATGTAATGTGTAATGTTAACATCATCTTATAAGGATAAGACTCAAAAGTATTAGACTGTAAATTTGTGGCATGCAATATGCCTGCTGTCATAAACTCAATGTGATGAAGAAGGGTCTTCCTGAACTTGAAGAAAAAATATAGTTTGTATAGGATATCAATATGGTAAGTTACATGAAGTCCTTGAAGCATGTTCACTATGACATAGCTGGATGTGTGAAACAATTATCCATTAGATGAATGCAATATATGGTAATGTTTACTGATAAATTCTAATGGTATGTCTGGGTATTTTTTGTGAAAGGAAAATATGACATAATTTTCAAAATTTAAACAATTCAATGTAATCAAAAGAGAAATTAGAAGAACAATTATATGCCTATGCATGGATAACGTTGGAAAATATAATTCAGATGATTTACTCAATACCTTTGAGACTTCACAATACACCATCAATTTAAATGTTCAAATACACCACAATAAAATGGCGTAGAGACTGGAAGAATAAACATCTTGCAAAAATATGTTGAAGTATGATGCATGCTAAAAAATTTACTTGGAATATTTTTGGCTGAATATTTGAATACAACAGCTCATGTTATCTACAAGCTTCCCAAAAGTACTTCACCCTATGAAAAATTTTTGGGGTCCTAAACCCACAGTAGNGGCTCGTTAACTTATCGAACGAAATTAACGAGCTGAACACGAGCTGTTCGCGAACAACGAGCCGTTTTGACAACCCTAATTAGCAGCACAACATCATTGATCTACTTTGTTTTATTAGGTCCATAAATTTCAGAGTTTATCGAGACCTCAAAATCCCTTGATCACCGACCATGGAACGATGGAAATTGAAATCTATCTAATGTATTGTGTAATGTCAACATCATCTTATAAGAATAAGACTCAAAAGAATTAGACTGTAAATTTGTGGCATGCAATATGCCTGCTGTCATAAACTCAATGTGATGGAGAAGGGTCTTCCTGAACTTGAAGTAAGAAAAAATATAGTTTGTATAGGATATCAATATGGTAAGTTACATGAAGTCCTTGAAGCATGTTCAATATGACATAGTTGGATGTGTGAAACAATTATCCATTAGATGAATGCAATATATGGTAATGTTTACTGACAAATTCTAATGGTATGTCTGGGTATTTTTTGTGAAAGGAAAATATGCATTAATTTTCAAAATTTAAACAATTCAATGTAATCAAAAGAGAAATTAGAAGAACAACTATATGCCTATGCATGGATAACGTTGGAAAATATAATTCAGATGATTTACTCAATATCTTTGAGACTTCACAATACGCCATCAATTTAAATGTTCAAATACACCACAATAAAATGGCGTAGAGGCTTGAAGAATAAACATCTTGCAAAAATATGTTGAAGTATGATGCATGCTAAAAAATGTACTTGGAATATTTTTGGCTGAATATATGAATACAACAGCTCATGTTATCTACAAGCTTCCCAAAAGTACTTCGCCCTACGAAAAATTTTTGGGTACTAAACCCACAGTACGTCAATTTCAAGTGTTCGGTTGTGTGCTACATGTTTGTGCTAAGTAACTTATGTAGCAAGTTCGATGAAGCGATCATTTTTTGTATCTTTGTTGGATGTGACAGCCAAAAGGGTTGTAAGTGTTTCGATCCCATTACTGGTCTATGTTACACATGAAATATGGTGTTTGATGAAACTTTTGCATTGTGGTCAATACAACCTGAAGATTTATCAAATTCTGAGGAATTATAAGATAGCTGGCGTACCATTTGTAATAAAAAATTAGAAAAGAGGAAATCGGCTAGCTTTTGCAAACACTAGTCTATTCATATGAAACGTGAGGGAGGCAAAGGTTAAGTGTCGGTTTTGTTGTTTATAAGACATAATGGGACTGAAGGTGAACCGTGTCAGAAAGCAAGTGTGAAAGAGAGGATGAGGGAGAGGAGACAAACCACAAAGAGGAAGAGAGAGATGAATCAAGCAAGCAGCCACAATCAAGCAAGCAAGCTTGATGCTGTACCCCACACAAGCTGATTAAATAANCAGTAGGTCAATTTCAAGTGTTCGGTTGTGTGCTACATGTTTGTGCTAAGTAACTTATGTAGCAAGTTCGATAAAGCGATCATTTTTTGTATCTTTGTTGGATGTGACAGCCAAAAGGGTTGTAAGTCTTTCGATCCCATTACTGGTCTATGATACACATGAAATATGGTCTTTGATGAAACTTTTGCATTGTGGTCAATACAACATGAAGATTTATAAAATTCTGAGGAATTATAAGATAGCTGGTGTACCATTTGTAATAAAAAATTACAAAAGAGGAAATCGGCTAGCTTTTGCAAACACTTGTTTTATTCATATGAAACGTGGGGGAGGCAAAGGTTAAGTGTCGGCTTTGTCGTTTATAAGACATAATGGGACTGAAGGTGAACCGTGTCAGAAAGCAAGTGTGAAAGAGAGGATGAGGGAGAGGAGACAAACCACAAAAAGGAAGAGAGGGATGAATCAAGCAAGCAGCCACCATCAAGCAAGCAAGCTTGATGTTGTACCCCACACAAGCTGATTAAATAGGAAAGTTGAGCTATTAGTGCGCAACTCAGGTGAAGCCAGTGCCTGCTAGGGTAGACGCAAGCAAAGCAAGATGAAGACGGGAGGTTACTCGCACAATCGAGATTGTGTATGATGCACAAAATAGGGTAATCAAGATATCTTCGTGTGCTCCCATTCATGTGTGCGCAAGCGAGTACTGATTGGCTTGAACAAACCGAGTGAGTTGAAGCAGGAGGGCAATACTTGCTTGGGTATGCGATGTTGAACTAAAATCTAAGTTAAGCTAATATTTTAAGTGATGATTTTTATTTCAGTTTATAAATTCTAATTTTCCATTTAATCAGTAATAATAGTTCAGCAATTTGAGAAGATGGTGAAGTAGAACGTGNTGTGTATGATGCACAAAATAGGGTAATCAAGATATCTTCGTGTGCTCCCATTCATGTGTGCGCAAGCGAGTAGTGATTGGCTTGAACAGACCGAGTGAGTTGAAGCAGGAGGGCAATACTTGCTTGGGTGAGCGATGTTGAACTAAATTCTAAGCTAAGCTAATATTTTAAGTGATGATTTTTATTTCAGTTTATAAATTCTAAATTTCCATTTAATCAGTAATAATAGTTCTGCAATTTGAGAAGATGGTGAAGTAGAACGTTGAGGTGTTCAGAGAAGTCTGATAGGGTAAATCGATTTAAATAAAGATAATTGATATTTAAAAAAAATTTTGAAATTTAAGCGAAAATAATTAAAAATATCACGACTAATTGAATCATTTATTAATAATTTCATAGTTTATAGATTGTATGTATTCTTTCTTGGAATGGATGAATCAAAATAAGTTCAAATAGATATAACTAATTTATAATATTAATTATTATAAATATAATCATGATAAAATGAAAGCTTAAAAATTGTTTTCAAGAATGACCATAAGAAGTATCATATATATGAAAATCTATCTATGAAAAGCAATATATTAAATGTTTTCCTTCACAAATATATATTGGTCTGGGTTTATTCATAGTAATTATCTCGTTTATGTATCCTATGAATTTTGTTAATAGATAGTAATGGATAAGTAATAATTATCATTTAATTGATTTTATTATTACTTGAAGTATAATTTAGTATGGCTGTTATTATTATGTAATGTTAGAAAAAAATTATTGAATAGAATAATTAGAAAGTTCAATAATTAGAAATTATGAGAATGAACTTTAAATAATAATAATAATAATAATAATAGTAATAGTAATATATACAAATGATTATAATAATATAAGTTTCAAGAGTATTAATAGAAATTTTAGAAATATTAAATTTGTAGCACGAGTTGAAATGTGTAATAACAAATTATAGAATTGTAACCATTCGAAGTTTTTTACTGCAGTGTTATAAGATGTATTAATGATTAATAACAGTATATGAGTATGATCAAAATTATAATTTAAATATTTTTCTGTAGGTATCAATTTAAAAGAGATAGATTTAGGAGAAAGGACAGGATTAAAATCTTGTGTAATCGAATTGAGTACTCATGTTATTGTTTCTCTAAATTAAATGCATTACTGCATGTTTCCCTTGGATTTAACTCTATTATGAGATAGATTGATTACGTTGAAACAAATCTAATGAATTATCTTTTATGATTTATTTGTTTATCATATATATTATATAAATTAATTATAAAAAGATATGGAATATTATGCTGAATTCAAATAAAATTATTTATATAATTTGTTTGCATGTACCTGATTGGCTAATAGAGTTCACATTTTTTGGTATTAGCTAGAGATGGTAACCTGAAATTTCTTAAAGTGAATAGTTTCTTTTAATGCTACTATAAAACCTTTAACCCCAGTAAACTTGAGTATGAGAAAGAAGTAGAATAATAATATAAAGAGTTCTTAAAATGTTATCTAGCATTTCAGTTTTGTAGTTTTGTGAGTGGCGTGAGAAAATTTGTGCTTTTAAATATTGCATTTTGTGTGCGTGTTTTCTTTTTGTTATGCCGTCAATAGTTTGATATTTGTCATTATCAAGTCTACAAATTTAGTTTACTTTAACGTTAATTTTCTCCTGATTTCAATCTTTACTAACCCGCGATTATTGATAATTCCTTCTGCCTGAATATGTAAAGAAAGCCTGAACAACTTGAACTAGCATTCTTTTCAAGATCCCTACGCTTTAAGTCTAACTATTATTATTACCGGATGATGCAGGTTCTGGAAGGTGGTTTCAAAGACAAGCCAGGGAAGGCAAGGGATTACTACCACTCGTGTTATTGTCTGAGTGGTCTCTCAGTGAGCCAGTACAGCCTTTCAAAGAACGCTGATTCACCACCACTACGAAACGCAGTCCTTGGTCCATATTCCAACTTGTTGGAGCCTATTCATCCTCTTTACAATCTAGTGCTGGATAAATACTACAAAGCCCGTGAGTTCTTCTCTGTTTTGAGGTAGATAGCATTTCTCAATTTCCCGCATGCCATTTTCTTTTGTTATCCTCACCTAGACGAGATCTGGGAGAGAACACAGATTTGTTCATCTTGAAGAATTAAAATATTTTTTATGAGTATTAACATAATCATTGTGGCCTAGAATTGAGCTTTTAAAATTGAATTTATAATGGTTTCCTGGATGTGTTTATTTTTTTAAAATCTGGCAATTATGTTTGTGCTGATATTTATAGATTTGGTGCATTGGTGGTGTCATTGCAGATCCTTAACATACAATTGAGTATTATGATTATCAACATTTTAGTATGCATTTATGAGGTATCAGAACTTAAAGAGTTCACCTGAGTAATTGTGCTTATTAAGGTTTCTAAGTATTGTAAAATATGATCGTTTTCAAAATTTAGCAGGAAATTTTAATTTTGGGGGGCACAGAAAATTTTAATTTTGGGGGGCATTTCCATATCATTCATTTCCTTTGTATCTACTTTTTAACCTTTAAAAAGTGAAATATAATTTTTCATGCATCGGCAAGGTGGCACGTATGTAAAAATTAAAGTTTATACATTAGATATGTAAATATTTAGGAATTCAGTGGTGTGAATGTAATTCTACTTAATTTTAGTTTAGGTAAAGCCATGCAGGTTTGTAAGGTTGCTTGTACAAAATTATCATAGAAAATGGTGATTTTATAGGAACTCATTTTAAGTTTGAATAAAAATGATTGTTTATAGACTATTGAAAGTAAAGTAGTTGAAATTAATTTTGGCTTATAATGTGCTTCACTTGAATGATGATTTTGGATCTTTTTTTTTTTTTCATAACATATTTTCAGCCCCAGGTTTTTTATTTTTTATTTTTTATTTTTTTATTTTTTAACACACGCAAACACAAGTAACATTATATATATAAAAGATCTTGAACGCAAAAAGATAAATAATTTTGTGAAACATTTTCTCATTGTCTAATTATAATCGGCCTGATAAATTTAATCTATATTTAATTTAAACTTAATTTTTTAATTAATATTATTTTTTTCTGAATTGTCCCAAATCTTGCTAGGTTATTCACTTGCAGGTGAATTATTTTCATGCTAATTTTAATTTTTGATTGATGAATTAAATAATCTACTAATAATCTGATTAAAAATAATCTCTTGGTAAGCTAGGTAAGGTGAGTACTATAAATTTTTATTGTTTTAGAAAAGTTAAATCAATGTCAGAATGTTGTCACTGCACCTGATAAGTGCGGTGTGAAAACACTGCTTTCAGCGTTTTTAAAACACATAAGTTGTCGAAACGTATTTACTCAAACAGTCTAGGTGTGTTTTCAAAATTCCATCGCACCAAATACGCTGCCCCAAATAAACCCTTTTATAATTTTGGAGTCTTGTATAAGAGTTCTCACTCTTTTCCATGAAATTGACTTGATAACCTAGAGGCTTTTTCGTAGGTAATTTAGGTGTCCTAATGCAACAGGGTGTTTCATTTTGTTAAACGGACAGCGATCTAGTGATTGGCATTTTAAACTATATTTTTAATGCGTGTTATTGTTTGCCATTTTCATCACATTTGATGTAATTGAATTATGGAATAGATGTCAATTCTTTAGAGTCCATGTTTAAGGCCCGACTCATTTTGTTATTTTTAGTCCCTCCCATGTAATTATTATCACTAAAGATGGATGAGTGCTTAGAGATTGTTGATGATAAATATTGTCCATATGATTACTACTTAATTTCATCTATTATCATTATATTTGGTGAGATTGAGACCTTAAAGAAAGATTTTGATAGGTTAGAGAAGCATCAAATGTAGATGGAACCAAAAGCATGCTTATCCCTGATGCCTCCACCACACAATCCCACCCCCTATCCCCCAAACATGAATGCTTAATATTATTTTAATAATTATTTTATCTTTAATTTAATGAATTTTTATAATTATTTGAAATTAGTTATAATTATCACCTTAAATTTAATAGTTTTAATTTCCTAAAATATTTTATGCATCTCTTGAAATTATAAAAAATATATATATTTTTATTCTCAAGTAAAATTTTGAAATTTACTTGAGATTTTGTAATATGATGTATTTTATTAAAATTAATAAAGTTTGAAATGAATCAAAACATCAACAAAATATAATTGTATTAAACTTTATTATAATGATGGATTTGTTAAGGTACAATTATTTAAAGTGATTCATGTTGAAGATATAGGTGCATCAAGTATGGAGAAAAAAAATGTGATACTCTCTCATATCACAATGTTGATATTTATGTATTTGAAGTCAATAGTATAATGATGCAAGTAATATGCAGTATTAATGTAATATATTGCAGTTTTGTTCAGAAAAAAATTATCTTTGGTATATTATATCATTTGTTTATCATATCATCAAAAGATATTGTTTTCAATATCAATCCTTCATCTATACTTTGTTTGGTTTGTTCTATTAAAATTAGAAAGAATGTCACAAGGCATCTTCAATGAGATCTATTTTGTATCACAAAATGATATGTTGCTTTAAATATTTAAAAGAAGTAAGATCATATTTTTTCTTAATACTAGATAGTGAAATAACTTTTTTTTAAAAAAAATGGGGAATACATTTTTCATATATGAATGATCAATAGTTTGCAGGTTGATGATATCTTGGAAACAAAGACACTATTATAGTAGAGCATTATTATAAAGTTAATATTTTCATAGTCATTTTTGATACACAACTATAAGTGATGCATAACATATTTGAATAATAATATGTATAATTATTGATTCTTAATTATTCATTGAATCTCTTAGAGAGTTACCCTTCATTCAAAATTAATTATATTTATTAACTTGCAAATAAATTTTATCGTAAAGATTTCACAATTATAGAAAAGTTAAACTTAAAAATTGAATTATAGTATTTTCTTAATATGAAGTTCATCATAATCAAATTTTTCAAAATTTATGCTTTCTGAGTTATATCAGATGTTGGCTAAGGTGAGAAATAAATTATTTATCCTTATATTTATTATTTGATTAGATTAATTTTGATGTCGTCAATTTTGATAACAATGATAAGCATGGAATGAAGGTTATTAATATAACATTACAAAATTAAGAAGAAGATGATTTTTTTTGCCAGTTCATCTATAATAAATATTGAAAGTGACATTGCAATGAGGTTCTATGCAAAATTAGTTATCAATGAATTTGATGTAATGAAGAAACATTTGACATAATTTAAAATATGTATTCATAGTGAATATTAAAAGAGAAAAAATTTCTTACTTTCTAAATTATTATTAGCTTTTTAATTTTTTTCNAATATTGAAAGTGACATTGCAATGAGGTTCTATGCAAAATTAGTTATCAATGAATTTGATGTAATGAAGAAATATTTGACTTAATTAAAAATATGTATTCATAGTGAATATTAAAAGAGAAAATTTGTTACTTTCTAAATTATTATTAGCTTTTTATTTTTTTTTCATATTTATTCGTTTTTTAATTAAAAATTAATTTTTACCCCCCCCCCCCCTTCTCTTTAAATTCTAGTTCATCCATTTATCACAACAGCTTAAAAATGACGTCTCATCAGCCATCAAAGGGTCTACAATATTAATCAAGTTCAAACATAGATACCCTATCCACTTTTATTTGTTAATTAATTTTAAAATTTAACACTTAATTAATAATAACCTTTTAAACTTCTTGGTTAGGTGTTATGATTATCTTGTATGTAATTTATACGAAAATGCCTAATCTTTTCTTAAAGTTATCTACTAAGCTAGAGGTGGTCTCTATCAAATGATTTCAATATAAGGTGAGACTGAAATTGAACACTAGATGGTAGACTTTATATGAGATGAGAAGTATCTTACGTTAGGTGATTACTGATAGTGAAATAAATAGTGAAGGTACATAGGTCTCTCAGCATTGCAAGCAGATTACTCCACAAAATAAAATTATATCACTTCATAATTTTCATTAATCCATACCCCTTTATCATCCTCTTATTTAATAGGATCTCTTTCATAAGTAACTAGGTATCTACTCTAATCCATCACCAAAAGGGATGTTGATACATGACTCTTTGAACACTTCCAAAAATTATGAAAACATCTTATTTAACCTTATTTTTTATAAATAATTTGGATAGATCAATAGTGGAGTAATTGGAGGCAGATTTTCAGTAAATAATGTTGATTTTGGTGTTCTTTCTAAAAAGAGGTCTCTTTTCTCTGAAGTGCAGTATTAGTTTTGGTTATGAACTAAGATGTTATTAGAATGAGCTTAGCAATAACATCATCTCTTATCAATGCATATCCTTTTTTTATTGTGGTCAAAACTTTATTTGTTGAAGTTGAAATGGTTAATAAAAATCAAGGGGAATATTCATTTTATTTAATAAGAATTTAATAAACTATAGTTTATTACATTTAATACATTAAAAGGGATTTTAGTTCATGTTAAGAGAAAATTAAAAAATACTTATTAGAAATTAAAAATATAATGGGAAAGTAGAAGAGCTAGAAAAACTCAAGTTTTGTGTTCTTGGTCTCTCGCTCTTTAGTTCTTGTAGTCATCTTTTTATGCTATCAAAATTATCNAAAATTAAAAAAATACTTATTAGAAATTAAAAATATAATGGGAAAGTAGAAGAGCTAGAAAAACTCAAGTTTCGTGGTCTTGGTCTCTCGCTCTTTAGTTCTAGTAGTCATCCTTTTATGCTATCAAAATTATCCTTCTCTCACAACAAGATCCTACTTCCAAGGTTATATCTCTTTTCCTAAGTGAAGAGCAACATCTTCCATATCTTGGTCACCCCATCTAAAATTTAATTTTTAGCATTCATATATGTCATTATGGTGCTTAGCATTAAGTTGGAGGCCAAATTAGCTATTGAAATTAGGATGAAAGTCTTAAAATGTACAACTACAATTTTTTCATAAGTTCATACATGTGAGCATCTAAAATTATTTTTATCTATGGATTTGTATAATTAGTTTCTAAGCATAAGGAATGGGCACTAGATACAACCTTGTCACTCGGGACTCTCAAGCTCTCCAATGTTAATGTGTTATATATATCACTTGAATAGCTATGGATTCACTCATTCGTTGCATCATTCTTAATAAATCAACCAAAATGGTTGTTGTTATTCAATTTTAATCATTTACTTATACTAACAAACATTTAAACTAATGACTTGAAATTCTCAAAATTAAGCAAGAATAGAAAGAAACATACAATAATACGTTAGAGAAACTCTATTATAATCTCACTTAAAGCCTTACAAATCTTCTTTTCATGCCTTCTATGTCTTAGCATTATACCAACATATGTTTCCCTTTGCTACTATTGTGACATGTGTAACACTCCTCTAAAAAGCCTTGAATTTACAACCTATTTGTCTAAACTATATCAAAACTATACGAGCATATGTCCATTAGCCAAATTATTATATGCTACAACGTGTTGACCTAACTTCAATAAAGCTTTTTCTTAAGCTCATATCTAATCTTATTAGAATATATGACCTATTTTCTAGTGTCATCAGATGATTGATTTGAACTTAGATACTCTATTACTTGAATTCCACTTAAGCTAAAACATGAGTTATCACTATATTAGACTAAAATTAAAATCCAACTAAATAAAAAGTAAAATCGACCAACAAAAATAGAATCAAATATAACGATCTTCACTTAAACCCTAAAATTGACTTAAAATCAACTTTAAACAAAATATACACTCAAATTTTCATTTTCTGCACATATTATATTAGATCTTAAAACTTGATTTTGAAAGTTGCATGATGTTTATCATCACATACAATGATCATGAAAATAGGTTTGGTCACTTCAAGATATCATGCATGAATTGTGTGCTCCAAACACCCTAAAATTATTGTTTTCTCCGCAAACAAATTTAGTGATCAGAATTTCATTCTATAAATTCCATGATGTTCATTATCACATAAGATAAACTTGTAAACCAGTTTGTTGATGATCATACAGAATTTTTATGTTTTTTTTTTGCGTTTTTATGCATGAAAAACGACCTTACATAAAAATTATTCAATGAATCATTATTTTTTTAAAACAGATTATGTGAGTGCATCTTGATCATTGAAATCTTTCAAATGGATCCCTATGTAATAAGATAAGACTTTGTTTGAGGGCCTAATTTGGACGATAATGTAGAGAATAAAAAAAGAAATTTTAATAATTCACCAAAATAGGCTCAAATCAAAATTAAACTTCAACTAAAGTAAATGTGAGCTAAAAATACTTAATTTAATCAAACAAAACTATTAAAAAATTTCACTCAAAATCCATAAAATTTTCTACCTAAGGTGGGCCCACACATTGACCTAAAATATCTTTCGATATGGCTAACTTTGACCAAAACCAATTGCACCAATTGATTCCTTACATTTTTCTTAACTAAATGAAGCAAGGTCAAAAGTTTAGACATAACTAATTCTAATGGCTCATAAGCACCTTAACACTTTGACTTGAAATAACTTGAGTAAAAGACCACTTCAAGAAAATTTAATTACAGTATTGGATTCCTTACATTTTTCTGTTAGAAATGAACTATTTTGTGATTTTAGCTATGACCGCCATAAATACCTCCCCAAATTTCAAATTTCTCTGCACTTCTTAAAACCACTCCCTCTCTTTCCCCTCCATTTAAGTTCCATTTGGTTGAAACTCCCACACTCTCACTCTCATTATTCTCTTGCTTGAAACCACTCTCTTCTCCCTCCTTTCCTTTCGAAGGTCGAGGCCCCCATTCCCTTTCCCTCTTTCATCCTACCAAGTATCCTTCTCTCCTTCTCCCATCTCCTCACACCAAGTCTGAAATCCCCACTACTTTTCTTATCTGCATTAAGGAAAGTAAAGGGCTTCTCATTATACAATGAAATCAAGGCATTCCACCTAAAACAAAGGTATAAATTCTTCTCACTTTCATTCCAATAAGTGCTATATGAATTAATTTTGGAAAATCAATATGTGAACTCTCCTTTTTCGCTCTCTTTTCTCCATGATTGATCCTCTCCTTTCCTTTCTCCCTCCCTTATATGCATGACCAACCCTCTCCTCCATTATCCCACACTTCTTTCCATGGTTGAAATATCTAAGCACTCATGATCACTCCTTCTCCATTTCATCCATGGCTAAAACCATTACCTAACCCTAACATTCTCTTTTCTTATCTACTACCTGAAACCACACACACCATAACTAACATTTTCTCATTCCATCCATCTTATCCAAAAACCCTAACCCTCACCTTCCCCCTCTCCTCTCCTACCTGAAACTTTAGCTAGACCACTCACACACTCTCCCTCTTCATTGCTAACTGAAAACACTAACCCTGACCCACACACGTCCTCACCTTCTCTCCTTTCAAAATACCCTAGCTTGTACTACACCCGCTAACTCAACTTTTTCCTTACCTTAAACTTCACCTAAACCACTCACACACACACACACATATCTTCTATCTTATCCAAAAACCCTAACTCTAACCCACACACTTACTCACATTTTTCCTACCTGAAAAGCCTATCCTACAACTCACCTTCTTACTCACCTTTTCCTCTACCCAAAATGTCACCTAAACTACTCAGACACTCTCCCTCTTTCATCCTACCCAAAAACCCAAACCATAACCCACACATCTCTCTCTTTCCCCTATCCAAAATCACATGCCCTCACTCACACTTATATTTAAACCAAATAATTATAAATCAAACATTTTAAGCTCTAAACAATCAAATGCTTTCAAACTAAATCTAATTACTCAAATCAGAACTCAACCTTTTACAAAAAATTTATAATTCCAATCCCCAAGGCATGCCTTCTTCCTAACCTCCCCATTTTCTTGGGTCTTTTATGACATCATCATTGGATTGTAAGTCTCAACCTTTCAATTTAGAATAAATATTTTTGAACCTATCCATTATCTGAAGTTTTATAACATCAATATTCAAGACACTTTTCTTATAATCTTTCATAATATAAGACAACACTTCAATTGAGAGTATTCTCAGAAGCCACAGCTCGTGGGATGTAATTAACTATAAGGGATTACCCTTATAGGAATACTAGAACCCATAATAAAATAAACTCTATCTGCACCCATAAGATAGGGGAACATCTTTAATTTTGCAGACCCATAAATCTTAATGATTTTTCTCATCTAAATGGTTAGATCTATTTTAAGTTAGTATTTTTATCCATTGGGCTAATATATTATTATTTAAATGATTCCTGTGATAATTTAGATAAGATCTTTCAAGCTCTGTGATGGACATGTCATAATAAAAAATTTCCTACCAAAGAGATTTTTCTAGGAACTCCACTGGGAATGGATATTTAATTAATTAATATTATTTTAATAATTAAAATTTAAAATANAAAATGACGTTTCATCAGCCATCAAAGGGCCTACAATATTAATCAAGTTCAAACATAGATACCTTATCCACGTTTATTTGTTAATTAATTTTAAAATTTAACACTTAATTAGTAATGACCTTCTAAACTTCTTGCTTAGGTGTTTTGATTATCTTGTATGTAATTTATACGAAAATGCCTAACCTTTTCTTAAAGTTATCTACTAAGCTAGAGGTAGTAAGATCAAATGATTTCAATATAAGGTGAGACTGAAATTGAACACTAGGTGGTAGACTTTATATGAGATGAGAAGTATCTTACGTTAGGTGATTACTGATAGTGAAATAAATAGTGAAGCTACATAGGTCTCTCAGCATTGCAAGCATATTACTCCACAAAATAAAATTATATCCCTCCATACTTTTCATTAATCCATACCCCTTTATCATCCTCTTATTTAATAGGATCTCTTTCATGAAGTTCAAGTAACTAGGCATCTACTCTAATCCATCACCAAAAGGGATGTTGATACTGACTCTTTGAACACTTCCAAAAATTATGAAAATATCCTATCCAACCTTTTTTTTTTATAAATAACTTGGATAGATCAATAGTGAAGTAATTGGAGGCAAATTTTTAGTAAATAATGTTGATTTGGGTGTTCTTTCTAAATAGAGGTCTCTTTTCTCTGAAGTGTGGTATTAGTTTTGGTTATGAACTAAGATGTTATTAGAATGAGCTTAGTNTAACACTTAATTAATAATAACCTTCTAAACTTCTTGGTTGGGTGTCATGATTATCTTGTATGTAATTTATATAGTTCATCCATTTATCACAACAACTTAAAAATGACGTCTCGTCAGCCATCAAAGGTCCTAAAATATTAATCAAGTTCAAACATAGATACCGTATCCACTTTTATTTGTTAATTAATTTTAAAATTTAACACTTAATTAATAATAACCTTCTAAACTTCTTGGTTGGGTGTCATGATTATCTTGTATGTAATTTATATGAAAATGCCTAACCTTTTCTTAAAGTTATCTATTAAGCTAGAGGTAGTCTCTATCAAATGATTTCAATATAAGGTGAGACTGAAATTGAACACTTGATGGTAGACTTTATATGAGATGAGAAGTATCTTATGTTAGGTGATTATTGATAGTGAAATAAATAGTGAAGCTACATAGGCCTCTCAGCATTGCAAGCAGATTACTCCACAAAATAAAATTATATCCCTTCATAATTTTCATTAATCCATACCCCTTTATCATCCTCTTATTTAATAGGTTCTCTTTCATGAAGTTCAAGTAACTAGGCATCTACTCTAATCCATCACCAAAAGGAATGCTGATACATGACTCTTTGAACACTTCCAAAAATTATGAAAAAATCCTATCCAACCTTATTTTTTTATAAATAATTTGGATAGATCAGTAGTGGAGTAATTGGAGGCAGATTTTCAGTAAATAATGTTGATTTGGGTGTTCTTTCTAAATAGAGGTCCCTTTTCTCTGAAGTGTAGTATTAGTTTTGGTTATGAACTGAGATGTTATTAGAATGAGCTTAGCAATAACATCATCTCTTATCAATGCATATCCTTCTTTTATTGTGGTCAAAATTTTATTTGTTGAAATTGAAATGGTTAATAAAAATCAATGGGAACATTCATTTTATTTCATAAGAATTTAATAAACTATAGTTTATTACATTTAATACAATAAAAGGGATTTTAGTTCATGTTAAGAGAAAATAAAAAAAAAAATTATTAGAAATTAAAAATATAATGGGAAAGTAGAGGAGCTATAAAAACTCAAGTTTCGTGTTCTTGGTCTCTCGCTCTTTAGTTCTTGTAGTCATCTTTTTATGTTGTCAAAATTATACTTCTCTCACAACAAGATCCTACTTCCAAGGGTATATCTCTTTTCCTAAGTGAAGAGCAACATCTTCCATATCTTGGTCACCCCACCTACAATTTAATTTTTAGCATTCATGTATGTCATTATGGTGCTTAGCATTAAGTTGGAGGCCAAATTAGCTATTAAAATTAGGATGAAAGTTTTAAAATGTTTACAACTAGAATTTTGTCATAAGTTCATACATGTGGTCATCTAAAATTATTTTTATCTATGGATTTGTAAAATTAGTTTCTAGGCATAAGGAATGGGCACTAGATACAACCTTGTCACTCGAGGCTCTCAAGCTCTCCAATGTCAATGTGTTATATCTATCACTTGAATGGCTATGGATCCACTCATTCGTTGCATTATTCTTAATAAATCAACCAAAATGGTTGTTGTTACTCAATTTTAATCGCTTACTTATACTAACAAACATTTAAACTAATGAGTTGAAATTCTCAAAACTAAGCAAGAATAGCAAGAAACGTACAATAATATGCTAGAGAAACTTTATTAAAATCTCACTTAAAGCCTTACAAATCTTCCTTGCATGCCTTTTATGTCTTAGCATTATACCAACATATGTTTCCCTTTACTACTATTGTGACATGTGTAACACTCCTCTAAAAAGCCTTGAATATACAACCTATTTGTCTAAACTATATCAAAATTATACGAGCATATGTCGATTAGCCAAATTATTATATGCTACAGCATGTTGACCTAACTTCAGTAAACCTTTTTCTTAAGCTCATATCTAATCTTATTAGAACATATGACATTTTTTCTAGTGTCTTCAGATGACTGATTTGAACTTGGATACTCTATTACTTGAATTCCACTTGAGCTAAAACATGAGTTAGCACTAGTTTAGACTAAAATTAAAATTCAACTAAATAAAAAGTAAAATCGACCAAAAAAAAATAGAATTAAATATAATGAACTTCAGTTAAACCCTAAAACTTTAACCAAAATATACACTTAAATTTTCATTTTCTCCACATATTATATTAGATCTTAAAACTTGATTTTCAAAGTTGCATGATGTTTATCATCACATATAATGATCATGAAAATAAGCTTGGTCACTTCAAGTTATAATGCATAAATAGTGTGCTCCAAGCACTCTAAAATTATTGTTTTCTCCACAAACAAATTTAGTGATCAGAATTTCATTCTATAAATTCCATGATGTTCATTTTCACATAAGATAAACATGTAAACCAGTTTGATGATGATCATACAAAAAAAAATTTTTTTTAATGCATGAAAAATGACCTTACATAAAAATTATTCAATGAATCATTATTTTTTTTTAAAACAGATTATGGGAGTGCATCTTGATCATTGAAACCTTTCAAATGGATCCCTATGTAAAAAAATATGACTTTGTTTGAGAGCCTAATTTGGATGATAATGTAGAGAATAAAAAGAGTAATTTTAATAATTCACCAAAATAGGCTCAAATCAAAATTAAACTTCAACTAAAGTAAATATTAGCTAAAAAAACTTAATTTAATCAAACAAAACTATTAAAAATTTTCACTCAAAATCCATAAAATTTTCTACCCTATATGGGCCCACACATTGACCTAAAATATCTTTCGATAGGGCTAACTTTGATCAAAACCAATTGCACCAATTGATTCCTTACATTTTTCTCAACTAAATGAAGCAAGGTCAAAAGTTTAGACATAAATAATTCTAACGGCTCGTAAGCACCTTATCCCTTTGACTTGAAATAACTTGAGCAAAAGACCACTTCAAGAAAATTCAATTATACTGTTGGATTCCTTACATTTTTCTCTTTGAAGTGAACTATTTTGTGATTTTAGCTATGACTGCCATAAATACCTCCCCAAATTTCAAATTTCTTGCACATCTTAAAACCACTCCCTCCCTTTCCCCTCCATTTAAGTCCCATTTGGTTGAAACTCCCACACTCTCACTCTCATTCTTCTCTTGCTTGAAACCACTCTCTTCTCCCTCCTTTCTTTTCAAAGATCGAGGCCCCCATTCTCTTTCCCGCTTTCATCCTATTAAGAAGCCTTCTCTCCCTCTCCCATCTCCTCACACCAAGTCTGAAATCCCCACTACTTTTCTCATCTGCATCAAGGAAGGCAAAGGGCTTCTCATTATACAAGGAAATAAATGCATTCCACCTAAAAAAAGGTATAAATTCTTCTCTCTTTCATTCCAATAAGTGCTATATAAATTAATTTTGGAAAATCAATATGCGAACTCTCCTTTTTCCCTCTCTTTTCTCCATGATTGATCCTCTCCTCTCCTTTTTCCCTCCCTTATATGCATGACCAACCCTCTCCTCCATTATCCCACACTTCTTTCCATGGTTGAAATATCTAAGCACTCATGATCACTCCTTCCCCACTTCATCCATGGCTAAAACCATCATCTAACCTTAACATTCTCTTTTCTTATCTACTACCCGAAACCACACACACCATAACTAACATTTTCTCATTCCATGCATCTTATCCAAAAACCCTAACCCTCACCTTCCCGCTCTCCTCTCCTAGCTGAAACTTTAGCTAGACCACTCACACACTCTCCCTCTTCGTTGCTAACTGAAAACTCTAACCCTGACCCACACACGTCCTCACCTTCTCTCCTTTCAAAATACCCTAGCTTGTACTACACCCTCTAACTCAACTTTTTTTCCTACCTTAAACTTCACCTAAGCCACTCACTCACACACACATATCTTCTATCCTATTCAAAATCCCTAACTCTAACCCACACACTTACTCACATTTTTCCTACCCGAAAACCCTACCCTACAACTCACCTTTTCTTCTACCTAAAATGTCACCTAAACTACTCATACTCTCTCCCTCTTTCATCCTACCCAAAAACCCAAACCCTAACCCACACATCTCTCTCTTTCCCCTACCCAAAATCACATGCCCTCACTCACACTCTCCTTCTTTTTCTTTCTCTCTCCTACCCAAAACACATCCTCACGTAAAATATACACACTCCCTTTCTTTCCCTTTCTCTCTCTTTCAACTTATCAACTCAAGTGAATCACCCAAATCAAATTATATTCAAACCATATAATCATAAATCAAATATTTTAAGCTCTAAACAATCAAATGCTTTCAAACTAAATCTAATTACTCAAATCAGAACTCAACCTTTTACAAAAAAATTCTAATTCCAATCCTCAAGGCATGCCTTCTTCCTAACTTCCCCATTTTCTTGGGTCTTTTATGACATCAACATTGGATAAGTTTCAATTTAGAATAAATATTTTCAAACTTATCCATTATCTAAAGTTTTGAAACATCAATATTCAAGACACTTTTCTTATAATCTTTCATAATATAAGCAACACTTCAATTGTGAGTATTCTCAGAAGCCACAGTTCGTGGGACGTAATTAACTGTAAGGGATTACCCTTATAGGGATACTAGACCAAAATAAAATAAATTCTATTTGCACCCATAAGATAGGGGAAAATCTTTGATTTTGCAGACCCATAAATCTTAATGATTTTCTCATCTAAGTGGTTAGATCCATTTTAAGGTAGTATTTTTCTCCATTGGACTAGTATATTATTCTTTAAATGATTTATCTCATAATTTAGATAAGATCTTTCAAGCTCTATGATGGGCATGTCATAATAAAAAATTCCCTTCCAAAGAGATTTTTCTAGGAACTCTGCTGGGGATGGATATTTAATTAATTAATATTATTTTAATAATTTAAATTTAAAATATAATTATTAATTAAATATTTTTAATTATTAAAATAATACTAATTATTATTTATTAAAATAATGATTAATAATATTCGTCAGAACATTTATAATTAATTTTTAAAATATTTGGTTGATTCCTGAAAATAAGTGTTCCAATTATTAATTAAATATTAAAATAATAATTTAAAACATTTAATTTTTAAAATTTATAATTAAATATAATAATTTATAATATTTATTAATATTATATTTAATATTAAAATGTTAAAAAATATATTATATTAAAAATTTATAATTAAAGATTATTAATATTTATATTAAATATTTAATAAAATAATTAATAATTATATTTTAAAATTTAATTATTCTAAAGGACTAGTGATAGAACCCTACCCCATTAGAAATTCTAAACATCTCTTTGCTATTCTTGGAGTTTCATATGTTTGGTTTTGCCCTTTAACACTTAGAAGGTTGGAACCAGCATGGGGGAGCTCAAGAGGAGTTCCCATAGAACCGCTAGCCTTAGGATTAGCCCAGGGTTATGTGTTCTTGGTCAGTCTTGCACACACACACTTGAAACTCCTTCAACCTAAACACTAAAACAAGCATGCTTAGCCTGATTCCATACTCTTTTGGAAACTCATGTGAGTGGTCCCCCAAACCCTTAGCCTTTAGCTAAAATGGCTAGAACTAACACATGGAGGATCCAAAATGGAGGTTTCCCTTATCTCATGGTATCATCAGGGTAATTTTGAGATTAGCTTCCTTATTAAACCCAAATTCCACCAAAACTCCCAACTTTGGCCTTCTAGCCCTAAACTTTTCCATAATTACCATAATACCCCTAAAACCCTAAAATTTTCAAAATTGCCCAAATTATCAATTTCTCCTCCAAAAATCATCTCAAACAATTTCAAACCACTCAAATTACTCAAAACACTCCAAAATTCTCAAAATTCCCAATATACCCCACTAAAATTGCAAAAATTATCAAAATACCATTCATTTCCAAAAAATTTCAAAACATCCCAAATCATTCCAACCCTCTTCTAAATCCATCCTAACCACCCATCGGGCCCAATTTGACCAATTTTGACCACAACCCTAATTTTACCCCTAAAAGCCCAATTTCCCCAAATCCATCCCAAATTTCACAAAATTTACTTCAATCTCACTCAATTTCAAACCTAAATAAATTATTAACCTGTTTAATCCCAATATACACCAATTTGGAGCCCAATGAAACCAATCTTCAAACCCTAATTTTAATTTTGGGCCAAAATCCCCAAGTTGACTACACCTTCAAATTCCATCAAATTGAATCCCACAACCAACTCAATTTACTCAATTTTGAATGCTAAACTCTTTATGAAATTACCCTAGACCAATTTGAGCCCTCAATTGGTCTAGACCCAAACTCAAACCTAGCCTAAATCCAATCTAAATAAAAATTCCCAATTTTCTGCAAGAATCCAAATCTCACCAAATTGAACTCCATAGCCTCTTAAATTTCACCCAATTGATACCCAAATGCCTCATGAAAATCTTCTAATCCAAATTAAACCATCAATTAATATAAATCTAAACTCTAGCCAACTTTAAACCCAAGTCCGAACTAAATGCCAAAAATTGGCCCCCAATTCAAAATTCCATCCTATTGAACCATGTGGTCAATTCAATTGCCCCAAATTCATCTCCTAAACTCTTCATGACATCCCCATGGACCATTTAAACCTTTCAAATAATTTTTAAACCTAGCTCAAATCCAAATCTTAACTTTTAACCTAAGCCCCAAATTAACTCAATTATTTTGCATTGACCAAGCTTAACCCTCTACTGCCTTGATTAGCCGCTTAGGATGCTAATCAAATAACCCAAGACCCAAAATTTGAGCCATGGACCAAGGGTCCCCCAAATCAAGGAAGCTTGCCCCCAAATTTAGCTAAGGTCTCCATCTCATGCCATCAAATATCAAACCTTTAAGCTAATCATAATTAAACCATCACTGACCTTCCCTGAGCCAACTAGCCGCCTCCCCTCGCCTGGCCGGTCGACCTGCTTAGTAACTAGAAAATCCAAAATTGAGAAGGCCATGCTTAGCTTAAACCCAATTTCTCACCCATCCAATGTGGCTCACTCCCATTGGTGACTTGCGTCGTTCAGCACTCCACCTAAGCTTCCTTCTCCACCCCTGGCTTGGCCAACTTAGCCCTAATTCTTCCTCTATTTAAACCACCCCTCTCATGATCATGGAGAGAGTGCTGCCAATTGCTTAGGGAGGCCCTCTCAAATTTCTCATAGAGCTTCATTCAGCCTTCTTGAGTTTAACCCCACCATTCTCAACCATTCAAATCCATTGTCCAAGCTCAATTTAAACTCCCAAATCCAGGGCCTTTTTCTGTCACCCCACCAAACTTCAAATTGATTGTTCCTAAAGCTTCCCCTGACCAAATGAGGAATCTCCCCTATCAAAGCCCCATCATTTCAAGCACTCTGACCCACTCATAGACCAAAATCAAATCACCACTCGATTGAACACTTGCCTGAACTCAATCTCAGTTCAAATTGGTACTTGGAGGAGCTTCTCATGGTCACAAGCAATGTCTACAACCAACCTAATTGAGCCCTCATCTCTTGGGCAAATGTGTAGCTCACTAACCCTAAAAATACTCTTGGTTTCATTAATTCTGAAGAAAAGTTCATTTTCAAATGCTTTTAACCATATGAATGTGTTCATCTCAAGTAGATGAAGCTATAGAAACAAACCGTGAGTGATTTAGTTGAGTATTGAGCGAAATTGAAGCTTTTTAGTGTGAACGTTCTCAGTTTAGGTTAGATGGGGACGATGAATGGATATTGTCCATTCGTGTGTGTATTGATTTAATGACGGAGGAGGAGTCAAATGAGAGATCTATTCATAGAGTGTGGGACGCGTGGTAGCTGATGCGGATAGCGGCGCCGAATTGAAGCGCGCTGCATGGGCTTTTGAAGTCGTTGAGGATGATGATGTTGTCACGTGGATAAATAGGAAGTTAGGGTATTTTTTATTTAAATTAATTTAGATGCTTTAAAAAATCATAACTTGGTGTAGAAAAATCATAAAAATAAAATAAAAAACCCTGTTGTTCAGTGAACATAGGAGAAAATTGTGAAGAAAAAAAAATATATATGTCAAGTATTTTATTTTTAATTAATTAAATACTCCAGAGCTTATTTTAATTATATTTAATTAAATATTAATCACCTTGACTTTAAATTTAGAGGGTTTATTTTGCATATGGTTAAAAGTGTTCTCTGATTTTTTCAAAGTCAGAGACCGCCCCTAACCCTAAAAGCCCTAATTTTAAATGTTAAATCCCCATTTTATAAAATAATTATATAAATTAATATATAAATCAGAAAAATATGAGACTTATTTTGATAGGTTTCCTGTGGTCATAGGACTCTAGAAAAAATGTAAGATGAGTTTAAATAATTATGTACATTATCTTAGTTAATCAAGTCATTAAAACCCATAAAAATTTTAAATAAATAAAANTGTTAATACCATTTAAGAAAACATACTCATTCATTGAGGAAATGACAACAAACAACTTTTAATGGCCTTCTGTGAGTCACCTATAAGAAGATGGCGAGTGGCAGGAGATAGAAGTTCTGACTATCCTTGCCTCCTAAACCATTTGTCAAAAATTAAAAACTTTGGATGAATTTAGAGCCAGAATGCCTACCTAGTGATGCAATAATTTATGGGCTACTATGAGATCCTAGCACCACTACTTTGGAAACTGAATGTCATAGAAAATAAGTTCAAATACATATAACCCATGCTAGAAGAAACACCCAACTTTTAAATTGCATAATAACAACCCAGGTATAAGAAAC
>JXCR01143097.1:605744-634933 GCA_002079205.1 Phalaenopsis hybrid cultivar | reverse complement strand
TGAATTTTTTTTTAAATCGTAGATCTGACCTAGCTCTACACATCCATATGGTTAATCAAGCATGATTTATAATTTTTCTTTACAAACCATGAAACCGAGCTCGAATTTAAAAAAAAAATGGCCTATACCTTTGTCCAAGAGGTGTGGCCTCAATTGGATGCTTGTGAAATGTTTGTTGAGGTCCAACGAAGCTTCTATAAGCACCAATTGGAGTTCCTTTGAGTTTTGTTTAGAAATCCCAAAAATGGGGTTAGGCCTTATCCTCCACAACAAATTAGAGCTTGNTTAAGTTTCAAATTTAATGGTCACTTTTAAAAATCAATTAAAAATATTAAATGATCTCCAAATTTTTTGAAATTTTTATGGTGAGTTTTCTGACTCATGACCCACATTGGAGGANCACTTTTAAAAATCAATTAAAAATATTAAATGATCTCCAAATTCTTTGAAATTTTTATGGTGAGTTCTCTAACTCATGAGCCACATTGGAGGACAAAAAACAAGTGATTTTAATCTCTGTGTGCTTCAAATTAAATCTTTTAAGTAAATTGAAGTTTCCTCAAAACAGTGATGTTTTGATTCTTAAAAATCATAATATTATTTTCTAAGACTACTCTAGCCATATAAAACTCNTGCTTCAAATTAAATGTTTTAAGCAAATTGAAGTTTCCTCAAAACAGTGATGTTTTGATTCTTAAAAATCATAAAATTATTTCTTAAGACTGCTCTAGCCATAGAAAACTTACATGAATTTTTGGAGAATTTTCTAAGCTACATACAATTTTCTATAATTATTGGAATATAAAATACATAAAAATTTAGAAAATTAAGATCTCTGTTTAGAGATCTCCTATGTCATTAGAAAAATGCTCAAATTGTGTACCTAGATAGAGGCTACAATATATAAAAATTTGGGGTCAAGATGATAATCCAATATGGATGGAGAATTGAAAAACCTCTAACACTAATTTATTCTTTAAAAATAATTTATGCATTAAATTAATGTGAAAATAATCCCACATGATTCTTCTCTATTCACTGAGCAAGTGGGTATTTTTATTTTATTTTTATGAGTTTTTTTGTGAAAAGTTATGAATTTTTGAAGTTTAGGGGTATTTTCTGAACTTTTTAAATCTCATAATTTTCTACTTAAACCCACGCGCTGACTGGATCATGGGGGGTTCCGAAAATGCCATGTGTCGCGCTCTGGTTTGTCCCCGCCCTCCGCGTCAGCGCTGACTCAGCGCGTTATGCATATACAGGATTTCTGTCTGACGCGATCATGACCNTTAGAAAATTAAGATCTCTGTTTAGAGATCTCCTATGTCATTAAAAAAATACTCAAATTGTGCACCTAGACAGAGGCTACAACATAATAATTTGGGCTCAAGATGATAATCCAATATGGATGGAGAATTGAAAAACCTCTAAAACTAATTTATTTTTTAAAAATAATTTATGCATTAAATTAATGTGAAAATAATCCCACATGATTTTTCTCTGTTCTCTGAGCAAGTGAGTATTTTTATTTTATTTTTATAAGTTTTCTATGAAAAGTTATGAACTTTTGAAGTTTAGGGGTATTTTCTGAATTTTTTAAATCCCATAATTTTCTACTTAAACCCACGCGCTGACTGGATCATGGGCGGTTCCGAAAATGCCATGTGTCGCGCTCTGGTTTGTCGCCACCCTCCGCGTCAGCGCTAACTCAGCACGCTATGCATATACAGGATTTCTGTCCGACGCGATCAGGACCGTTCGATCGATACACGCGCGAATGGACGACATCCGTTCATCGTCCCCATCTGGTTCATCCCGAGAGCCGTCCACCTTCAAACGTCAATATCTCACTCGATTCTCAACGGATTTACATGAAATTTTTTTTTGAATCGTAGATCTAACCTAGCTGTACACATCCATACGGTTAATCAAGCATGATTTGTAAGTTTTCTTTACAAACCGTAAAACCGAGCTCAAATTTAAAAGNTTGAGACAGAAAAGAAAAATTGCCTAAACTCACTAAGAAAATGAAATGGTAGGGGAAGTGGCCAATTCCATGCCTATTTATAGTCCTAAATGGACGTGGGCATGACATGGACATTATCTCATTTGAATTTATTTTGGTTTTCATTTATTAATTTACATAAAATGATTAATTAAAAACAATCAATAAGTAAATATAAATAGATTACGGTGCATGATACATCATTAATTATTCATCAAGAATATATTATTAATCTTTCATGTAAGACTTATAATTATTATTTTCATATCAATATTAGTATATTAATAATTTAGATACAATTAATTCGCTTCATTTAATTTTTTTTTCCAAATGGTAAAAAAAAAAAAAAAACTATTTAGGTGTTTATTTATTTATTTTGCAAAGTGGGTATATTCATCTTGTAATAAATCAAATCACAAAACTAAGTTAAAGGGTCTTTTTGGGACAGTTGCAGCTTATTGAATAATCTGTTGATAAGCTCATTAAAAATAATCTGTTAATAAGCTAGGTGCAGTGACTACTACAAATTTTTATTTTTTTGAAAAAGTCAGACCGCAACTAGAAAGCTGTCACCGCATCTAGACAGATGCGGTGTGAAAATGTTGCTTTCAATATTTTGAAAACGAACAAGCTGTCAAAATGCAGCTTAACCAAACATGTCAGGTGCGTTTTTAAAATGTCATCGCACTAAATAAGCTGCCTCAAACAGACCCTAAATTTCTCATATGCGGCCTGTTGATGCATGTACATCCATATAAGTATTTTATGATTTTTCCTAATAATTATTATTTAAAAAATAAATAAATCATATTAATAATAATTAACCTTGATAATAAATAAAAAATAATAAGTAAATGATGGACGGCGTCCTTTCTATTGTCGTGACTATGTTTTATTTGGATTGCTTAACCTAAACTGCAGTTCATTTATTTAGGGTGTTATAGTCGGCAAAGTTGCCTTCAAATTAGCTTTGGCGTTATTTGTACAATTTTGCCTTTAAGTTAAATTTGCCTTATATGGCGATTATAAGGCAAAGTTGCCTTCGGCAAATTTGGCTTTTAGTTACTCGTGAATAGAAATGATACTCCTCCAATAAATTTTCATCATCCGACACGAATCTCAAAGCACGATACGAATCTCGAGATAATATTTTAAGCATGAAACATTCAAATCTTCATAAAAAGTCATCTAGAGCTCTGATTTCAGCAAACTTATAGTCAAACTGACCGGTTTGATGAGACAGACCTAATGATTTGAAAATTAGCCCAATCCGAGTGAAATCAAACCCAGATCAAGTCATTGAACAACTCTTAGATGATTTATAAATACATTTGGAAGGTCAAAAGATTGTCAAATATATATATATATATATATATATATATACATATTTCTATTTATGTATATGTAAACTGAAGTTTGCGCTTGGAAATGAAATGAAATTTGAATTTGGTATATAGATACATAATTATTTAGTGATTTGTATGCAATTTTTTCCTCTTTAAATTGCGAACTCTCATAATCATATGTATTATGTAAGAATAGTATAACAAATTATTTCCTCTTCTTAATAGTTCAAAGCCTGCACTCCATATTTAATTTAGATAAGCTCCCACTCTCCCCTCCTTATATCAAATTAGCTCTTTCTTCAGGTCATCTCTCTCATAAACAACAGAAATCGTCGGGGGAAAAAAATGAAGCCCACTTCTGCATTAGCAATCATTTTCATCTTCTCCATCCATCTGTTGTGAAAAACGACGTCAATAAAGCGAAAAATAGAACAAGTAAAATTGCACGTAGAAAAACGCTAGAGCAACACACAGATCTATGTGGTTCGACAAATTTGTCTACATCAACGGAGCTGCAGAGAATTTTATTTCTTCGAGTCATTACACCTTCAAGGACCTCGACATTTACAATAAAATCTCTTTTTTCTTCTCTCACTTCCTCGCTCTCTCTCTCTCTTCCTCTCTTTCTCTTAGCTCTAAAGAGGACTTGGCTTGTTCTTGCTTGGCTTGGCTTCTCCTTTAAGCCAAAAGAGGCTATTTATAGAAACCATGAGAGCGACAAGTGAGAGGTAGATAAGCGGTAGGTGGGATGTGGTAGGTGAGCTAAAGTTGGGAAAGTATGTGAGCGGTAAGTGAGATTCTTAATTAGAAAGTTAATAAAATTTCGGTGGACCGGGTCTCCACATTACCAAACAATTCTCTCACTTGAAGAATGAGACACTGACTGCATCACCTACTGGCTGCATCATCTACTAGTTGTACCAATATTTTCCTCAAACATGATATCATCCACCTCTACAACTCGAAGTCCCTTTCTTCATGCCAGAAGACCAGCTGAACTTTAACACAACTTCAGCTTCTCATGAGTAATACCCTCAGTTGGCATATCACAATCAACATAGCCTTGTATCACAAAGCTAGTTCCTGGGTTACTCTTTTATCTGCTTACAACTCTTACTACATGAGCAATATACTGCCCTTGTTGAAAGCCCATTTTCAAGAAGTTCCGCCTTGTACCTCTCACTACCATCAAACACAGTATTCACCCGATACACCCACTTATTGTTCAATGCCTTCTTCCTTGGTGGAAGTTCTGCGAGCTCCCAAGTCTGATTCCCTGATAGGGAATCCGTCTCCTCCATCTTGGTTAGCTCCCACTTGCTCGAATTCTCATCTTACAAAATTTATTAATAACTCTATGGTTCTCTACCATTTGTCTGTACAAAGCCTGATTTTCCTGCCTTTGGGGCTCTACCACTTTTTAGGAAATTAACCTTCTTCTACTTCCCCATAATGCATCTATGACTTTTGTGTCCTTGCCTAAGTAAACATGTATTCATATATAGTGTGTCAGTTTTCTTACCCCGAGCCAACACTAATGCTCTTTGGTAACCTTCCAGGTGCTATCTGAGAATATTACCGAATGATCACCATTATTGAGCTGCCCAACAAATATGAGGTTTTTCTTTAACTCAAGAACGTGTCTAACCTTTTACAAAGTCCATTTGCTCTTCTTAGGGAGTGCAATATCAACGTCTCCCATCTCCACCACGTCCAATGCTTTTCCATCAGCCAGATATATCTTCATAAAGTTACCTGACGGGAAGATGTATGGAAGGAAGCCCCTGAATCTAATATCCAGTCATTAACATAACCGTGAACTATTAAAAATAGTGCATCTTGTATTTCTTCAGTTACAACATTAGCGCTATCATTCTCCTTCTTCTTAGGATTCCTACAGTTCCTTTTTATGTGGCCAGCATTGCCATAATTCTAGCTGATTGTCTGCTGACCTAACTTTGATTTTGATCTTCCACGGTTTGAGTTTCTGTCTTGTGATCTCCCTTTGGAATAAAAAATTAGTGTTGCACTTAAACACGAGGCCTCGTCAGAATCCTTCCTGCGCACCTCCTCAGCCAAAATCAAACCATGATTATCATCATATTTTAGCTTAGATTTACCTGCAGAACTGCTAACTGTCATCCTCATAGTTTCCCAGCGATTTAACAATGAAGCCAATAATATCAGCGAATGTATCTCTTGATCAAAATCAATTTCAACAGATGACAATTGATTTGTGATTGTATTGAAATTATTTAGGTGTTGAGCAACAGAGACACATTCCGCCATCTTCAAGTTCAATAACTTTTTCATCAAATGCACCTTGTCATTCACCTATTGCTTTTCATACATGTCTGATAAAGCCGCCGTGAGATCTGCAGTAGTCCTCTCCTTGATTACGTTGTGGGCAACCGATCTCAACAGGGTTAATCGAATAACCCCAAGAACATGTCGATCCAACAGATTCCATTCCGTCTCATCCATCTTTTCTGGCTGCTTTCTCAGTAGATGAAGATGAAGTTTCTTTCCATAGAGGTTGCCCTCTATCTGCATCTTCCAATACGCAAAATCTGTGTCATTGAACTACTCGATCCCCGATGTCATCACTTCATCTTCACCCATCGTTCTTCCATAGATTTGAACTCAAGCTTTGATATCAGTTGTTGTGAAAAACGACAGCAATAAAGTGAAAAATGGAACAAGTAAAATTACACATAAAAAAATACCACAATGACTCACAGATTTACGTGGTTCGAAAAATTTGCCTACGTCCATGGAGTTTGCAGAGGATTTCATTTCTTCGAGGAATTACATCGTCGAGCGCCTCGATGTTTACAAGAAAATCTCTATTTTATTCTCTCTCTTCCTCTCTCTCTCTCTCTCTTCTTTTCTTTCTCGTAACTCTCAAAAGGACTTGGCTTGGTCTTGCTTTGCTTGGTTTGGCTTCTCCTTTAAGTCAAAAGAGGTTATTTATAGAAACCATGAGAGCGGTAGGTGGGAGCTAAGTGAGCAGTTGGTGGGATGTGGTAGGTGAGCGGTAGGTGGGAAAATAGGTGAGATTCTTAATTAGGAAGCTAATTAAATTTCGGTGGACCGGGTCTCGACATTACCCAACTCCCTCTTCTCTACACCTTCCTCCTCAACATCACCCCCTCCAACCTAATAAGAGAAAAAAGTTTTTGGTTTCTTCTCACCAATACCATTGTCCTATTCATAGCCATTCACTATGACATCTTTTCTACCTCCAATGATATGATGATTCATCATAATACCAATTGAGTGCTACGTCGAGGAAGAGAGTGAGTATTCGAAAGTCACTGACGAAGAGTTCAACCAACTAGCGGAGGACTTTATTCGAAAGTTTAAAAGAGACTTGTCCTTCGAGAGTTGAAGGCTTTCAATCATTGGTAATATAGTAGATTAAAAATTAAAGTTTGTTAGATATGCAAATACATAAAAGTTGAGTGNTAATGCCAAATTTTGAAGGGATGCTTAGGTAACTCTTGGGAAAACTCATCCACAACTTTAAAAGAAGATTTTCGCCGAAAATTGGAAAGAGTCCAGAGGTCCTGGATGTTAGAAAGGTTCCAATAGCGTGCAACAATTGTGAGGAATTCGTCAAGAGATTGTAAGAGTGGAGGGAAAGTGAGAGATTTCTTCCTCTTTTCTGCTTCGAAAAGGAATTCTGTGTGCTATAAAGAAAGAAGAGAATCAGAGGAACTTCGAGGAGTGTTCTTGGGGAGAAATTAGAGATAAGTTATTTACTTGTTGTAGTTTGTATGACTTTGATTTTATATATGAATTTTGAGTTTTGTTGTGTTTTCCCTATGAGATCTGAGTAGTTTTCTCTGTCTTTCTCCTTGTCTCGAGATTTGTGAAATGGTGATTTGAATTGGCGATGCCATAATGTTTAAGAAATTGTGATGATCTTTTCACTTCGATCTTAATTTACTTTCAATTTGGTCAATAGATTTGTTAACTATGTTGAGTTTTACAACTAATGTGAAATTCAGGGAGGCCAAAGCCCTTGGAAGTTGGGTGCAAATAAATAGGGAAATAATATTATCGGGAGTAGAATTAGAGATTTAAGAGTGACAGACTAAAATCCCCAATTCAGTCCCATCGTTTGGGTGCTGAAGTGTAGATGTTAGCCCTCAAGTGAAGGGAACGTGAGAGCTCCGAAGTGAGAGTCGGTATCCTCCCAGCCTAGCCGCAGATTCAGTAAACAAGCGTAGGATTAGTTAATGTTTTTTGTATCTGGACTAAAGAGTAAAGAATATGTATGCTCGGACACAATAACAATGTTCTTTATGCCTGGACCCAAGGGTAAAGAATAGGTATGCTCCTATTTGACACAATATACATTTGAACTAATTCACTTATCCATTCACTATAATTTCTTGACAAGGAGAAGGATGATTTCTTATATATTGAATATCACAGTCCATTCACTATAATTTCTTGACAAGGAGAAGGATGTTTTCTTATATATTGAATATCACATTAAAAACCTCAATCCATTCAATATAATTTCTTGACAAGGAGAAGGATGCTTTCTTAGATATTGAATATCACAAATTAAACCTTCCATTCACTATAATTTCTTGACAAGGAGAAAAAATTGAACTGATTCACTTTATCAATTCACTATAATTTCTTGACAAAGAGAATGATGTTTTCAGTGTATTATTGAATAACACATTTAAACCTTCATTAGTATCATTAGTTATTTAATAGTTATTAAAATTACATATTTATTTCAACTGCATATTAGTGACAAATAAACAAATTAAACTTCGTTGTTGTAATTAAAGTATTGCTTTTCTAAAATCTTAGTCTGCAGTTCTAAACCACTCTCTGTGGGATCGATATCTAAGACTCCATTAGTGCCCTATATTACTTGAGCGATACATATACTTGCGTTGATAAGTGCGACTTTACAATTATTGAATATTTATTACGTTCATATTTAACTTATACTTTTAAGCATATATAAAGTCGCTGGTCAGTATCTCGACTACATATAATATTGGGCTAGATAGCCAATATTGGCATCAATTTTGATGTCACAAGTGTAGAATGTTCATTTGAATAGTTTAGAACTTCTCATTGTTTGGTCTCAATGTCTCAGAGTTCTAGACATCCATCTAGGCCACCTGGTAGGTGATTAGGGCACAAAACCAAGGGTTATGAAATTCCTGCTTTGCCTTGGGCTCGACCATTGTTGGGCAAACAATCATTTATTAACGTCATTAGACATTGACATAAGATGAACAAAATGTATTTCTAAACATGACAGGATCAAACCTCATCCGTCTGAGGGTTCCACGACCAAGTAGATACTTAGAAAGGGGTCCTCATTAGATGAAATTAGGGTTTTGAACCAGTTCATATCTAGCACAAGGATGACCATGAATTTTGATGTTTTTGTCATGTGGACAATTTGTAGTGGTTAGGTATCATTTTCCATCCATTCAAGACTTTTTGTGGCCAAAGAAACTTGTATGGGACCTCTGCTGTGCATATGAGGTATAATAACCTAGGTTTGAACTAGCGTGACCACGCCCAGTTCTAACATGATCACACCACCTATGCACAAATTCATGATCAAGATAGAGCACGACATAATTATGCCACAAACATGGTGTAGCCACACCAATGCACTGGTGTGGCCACACCAAGTTTTGGCATGGTCATGCCATCTTTTATAAAATTAGGGCTTGAAGCCCTTTTGAACGGGCGTAGACACGCTGAGGCTGCAACACATGTAGCTGAAATTATTGAATTTTTTCCTCCATGCTTCTTAACTGCTTTCCCATTGGTAATTATGTAATTTAGGGGTCTAAGAAGAACTCTTTTAGTGTTCTCAACCTCCCCATGAGCCATTGGGAGAGTGCCATATGAATTTTGGTCCATTTTCTATGCTTGAAAGGGAATTTCTCTCCTATTTCCTAACCCTTCTGTGGACTTAAACTAGCCATCCAAAAATAGCCAAAGGTGGTTGACATTATTCAGCTGTTGGAGAGCATAGGATAGGAGAAAAGAAAGGTGAGAGCAAGTTTTTTCCTCCCTTTCTTCCCTCCACATCTTGGTCCTCTAAGTCTTTTTCTTTCCACCACTTCATTCTCTTTCTAGAGATCCTTTCTCCTTTACATTATACAAAGAGGAGAAAGTGCGGTGAGATTTTCATCCATGGTCTTTTTGTTTTAAAGCAAGAAGAATCAACCATTTTACAAGGAGAACATCTTCTAAGCTTGGGAAAAGGTAGGAGCCACAATGTTTTGCTTTACAAAAGGAAAGCTTCTTCCACACTTGGATGAAGAACAAGGAAAGCTATCTCTCTTATGAAGTAAAGTTTATCTTTGCAAAAAAAAAGCTTCTGCAACCACCATGAAGGTAAAATGTCTAAACTCTTGGATTTTTCTTCTTCTTAGCTAGCCTCTAGGTCTGTCCAGATATAGATCTAAGGACTTAGGTTTTCTCTTGATAGAGAAAGATTTAGGGTAAGGTGCTTTTTTAATGTTTCCTTGATGAACCAAAGGGGAGAAATTATCCTCCTTTAGCAAAAAAATCCAAAATATGAGATTGTAGTAATCCTACGATTGGTTTGAGGTTCCATTTGGTATGGGTTGGATTGAACCCATAAGTGGTTTAGAGAATGAAGATCATTATAAAACTTCGTTCCCTAGGCCAGGAAAGCTTCAGATACAAAGAGATCTTTCATCTCATGAAGGGTTCTCTTCATAAATGAAGCCCTTTCACATATTTATCAAATTGACCGGAGATGGGCTTCTTACCAGTTTATATAGTAAGCTTAAAAATGATAAGAGGTTGGTACATCTCACCATACAACTTTAAGATTCTATAAGGCTGTTAGGGTGGGTACGATTTGTCGCCAGGCCTAATCAAGTCATATTTGCTTGCATGGGTTTCATATTGTGTCATGTGCATTGCATGTTCTTTTTTAAATGTACATTAAAATCTATCAAATTTTGCATATTTTTGGATTGCTTTGATTGATTGGACGCCACTTACACGACCAACTCAATCAATCATCTGTGTCATTTCCATCAATCGGTCACCACCAGAATGATCAAATTGATCGACCTTTTTATCGTTTCCATCTATTGGTTACCATCAACACAATCGACTCTATTGACTATTGGTGCCACTTTGAATGATCGTCCGCCACGGACCCGATTGACTCGATCAACCACCTCTATGGCTTGACCGACCAAGCACAACTGTCCGATCAAGTTGCTTAACTATTTCATTTGGATGTTACATCATCGTATGCCTGTGTTACACTGCTTGCATGAACACATCTTTATTGGTACCCCGTTGCACATTTTGTGAGCAAGTGCCTCCACATGTTCATGATAATTAGCAACTTTTATATCATGAAATCTTCATATCATGCATACATGCGTTGTTCATGCACCCACACTTAGCAACTTTTTCCATGCATACATGACTTGAGCATGATACTTAGCAACTTTTTTCCATGAAATCTTCATATCATGCATACACCATATTCTTTTGTCCACGCACCCACACTTGTGCACCCCTACATGATCACTTGCATAACATCCTTCATGATCATGCGTTGTGTACTTGTAGTGTGCTGAAGTCTCTGTTCACACACATTCATATTTCACTGGCAAGATTCTCCCAATGAGTTCACACATTCATTTCATTGGTGTGATTCTCTCTTATGAGAATCACACATCTTCTTTTATGGAACTGCTCCGAACTGTCACAAGCACTGTCAAGTCACTGCTTCTTTGACATTATCACTCGTGAGTCAATTCCTCCTCATCACACTCACTCCCAAGTCACTATCTCCTCGACACACTCACTCCTGAGTCACCGCCTCCTCGACACATTCACTCTGAGCCACTGCCTCCTCAACACACTCATTCCCAAGTCATTGTCTCCTCGTCATAATCATTCCTGAGTCATTGCTTTAGCACACTCATTCCTTTGATCGTTTCTATCTTGCTAGGATGGTCAGTGCTCTGTATCTTTTTGCATTTTGTCTGCAATGATGCCTTGGTGGGTAATACTAGCTATCATAACATGATCGACAAACGTATGTCATGCTAGAGTTTCAAGAGGTCTAATAGGTGTCACTTAGGGTTTTCTTCGCTTAGAGATTATTTTAAAAATATAAAAAAACTAATACTTATCTATTATGTATGCATCATAATTTCAAAATTTATTTTGAAATTAGTTGCATAAACTTGCATCTAGTGGCTTCTCGTAGAATCCTTAGATGCTTATGATGAAGCCCGATAAGGCAACATGGTCAAAACATACGCTAGCCTTTTGACATAACCTTGCACTCACTTAGATGATGTGTTAAGACACTGCGTTAGACATTGTGCTAGGCTAAGGACTATGAAGCTAGGTAGTCCTTTTCGATGTTCTGACTATAGTTCTCTGTGTATTTATTTCCCTAACCAGGTATCACTTTTTGTGTTTTTGGTATGCTTACAGATATGTGCAGTAGTATATTAGATTGGTCTTCTTGCAAGGAGTTATGTAGCTGCTGGTCGACCTTCACTCTAAGAAGTCTGGTTTTATCGTCAGCTATCAACATTAGGTTCTCACAATAACTCCCCCCCAAAGATCACCAGAAATCACCAAGGAACTATAACCAAGCAAGCTTATCGACCACGCTAAGGTTGGCTGACTTTCTAGAGCAAAGGTCAACCGACACTCAGGTAAGATAGTCAATTGACTCCAGCTTGGTCGACCGATCCGCGGACCTACTTAACATAAGGTTCAAGCCATACGAAAAAAGTGTCAGAATCAATTGCACATACGAAAAAGCACAACAAAATATAATAGTATCATGTAACATCCCTATTAAAGTAGCGGCCTACATGTAATTTTTCATAGCCTGTGTTGGGGGCTTTTGCCCTTTGGTTTTTTTTCCACTCTAAGCTCTGACCTCTTAGGCTCTTCTCCCTCTAGACCACTCTTGTAAGAAGATCTCTCTCCCCTTCTCTCTTATAACTCTCTAGTTACAATATATAACATGGGTNTATATATATATATATATATATATATATATATATATATATATATATATATATATATATATATATATTCTTCTTTTTAGTCTACGAAGTTATACATGAATATATAAAAAATATATATTTTTATATTTTTCCTACATGGAGAAATATAAAAACTAGAATATGACCTTCATCATTTTTTTTTAAATGATGAATAATAATTTATTAAATATATATCTTACATTAATTATTTTGAAGATGCTATTGTCAATATAATAATTTAGTGGAGTTTATATACATAACACCCAATTTTTATGTATTTATATATCTCACACCAAAAATTTCATTTTTACAAAAACAACAATCAATTCTTTCTTTTTCACATAAAAAAAATTAGTACTAATCATACTTTTCAACTGAGAAATTCACATTTTCATTTATAAATATAATATTATTTTTGTAAAAATAAAAGTAAATTANTTTTTTTTTAAAAAAAAAAAAAAAAAAAAAAAAAAAAAAACTTCTGCAACCACCATGAAGTTGAAATGTCTAAACTCTTGGATTTTCCTTCTTCTTAGCCAGCCTCTAGGCTGTCCATATATAGATCTAAGGACTTAGGTTTTCTCTTGATAGAGAAAGATCTAGGGTAAGGAGTTTTTTTTATGTTTCCTTGGTGAACTAAAGAGGAGAAACTATCCCCCTTTAGCAAAAAAATCCAAAATATGGGATTGTAGTAATCCTACGATTGGTTTGCGGTTCCGTTTGTGGTATGGGTTGGATTGAACCCTTAAGTGGTTTAGAGAATGAATATCATTATGAGACTTTGTTCCCTAGGTCAGGAAAGCTTCAGATATGAAGAAATTTTCCATCTCATGAAGGGTTCTCNTATCATTATGAGACTTTGTTCCCTAGGTCAGGAAAGCTTCAGATATGAAGAAATTTTCCATCTCATGAAGGGATCTCTNTAAGCTTTACTTTTTACATTTTTACCAACCAAATCTATCATATCACATAAAAATGATCACTATTTTAATTTTAAAAAAATGAAATACACCTTTTCTTGAAATATTTATTTCTTGAATGGAAATACACCTTTTCATGCATAGGCAAGGTGTATNTAAGCTTTACTTTTTACATTTTTACCAACCAAATCTATCATATCACATAAAAATGATCACTATTTTAATTTTTAAAAAATGAAATTCACCTTTTTTTGAAATATTTATTTCTTGAAATGGAAATACACCTTTTCATGCATAGGCAAGGTGTACGTAAAATTTGAAGTTTAGGTGTTAGATATGTTTATACATAGGTATCTTTCTATAAATTACTATTATTTAGTTAATGTTGTTGATTTTGCTAAAAAAGTGATACATAAAAAATCTTGTGGAAATTCATTTGTTTGCTTGCTCATTTTATTTATTTTTAAAATTTTGCTTAAATTATCAGATTTTTATGATTATTTTATTCAATTTTTTTAAGAGCGCACTTTGGAGCCATGAGCAAGCGCGGGTCACCTTCGAAGAACTTAAATTAATTTGTGCGTCTTGTATTGCANTGTTGTTGATTTTGCTAAAAAAGTGATACATAAAAAATCTTGTGGAAATTCATTTGTTTGCTTGCTCATNTCTCGCTCTGGAGACTATTGACCTGGCTAAGGATCCCTATTTCATGCGAAACCATCTCGGCAGGTCCTTATCATCTTAACCCTAATCGACCAATTAATGGTTTCTTTTGCTGGCTCAAAAGTTTTCAGAAGTAGTTCTAATCTAAGTTTGAAGCTCAGTATCTAGTTTAATGTTATTGTTAATCTTGTTTGACGTCGATTATTTTTGATGAAGCTACGAGTGCAAGCTGTGCTTGACGCTGCACAACAATGAGGGGAACTATCTTGCTCACACACAGGGGAAGCGGCATCAGACGAATCTCGCGAAAAGAGCGGCCAGAGAGGCTAAGGACGCACCCACTCTACCGCAGCCCCACAAGCGCAAACTCTCCCTTCGGAAAAGTGGTTAGTTGCCTGTTGCTTCATGTCTTCAAATTTTAGAAAGCGAAAAGCAATTGTACGATTGTTGTGTCAAGTTCAGTTAGGTTAGTTTGATGGAACCTTTTCATCTCAATGAAGTTTTGACTCCATATTGATTTCAGTTCAAAATGAATTGGGCTATTTGTACGATATTGCATTATACATATGGTTATGATTACTGTTTTCTGTCTCCATAAATAAAAGCATTTCCTGTTGTTTTTTCTGTATGGTTTTTCTTTCACAGGGGCTAAGTTTATTTTGATTTTTGTTTGTATTCAACTAGCATCCCAGAAATTATAGCAAATTATGGAAGTGGTTGGTTTCTAAACAAGTTATAGGATTGCATGCATTGAGAATTTGGATGTTGATCAATATGCCGAGCTACCGAGTTATCAGATGTTTAAGGATGATTCAAAAGGGGGTAAAGTATATCATGGATTTCAAATCTTTCATTTTGATTTTAAAGCAGATTTGAGCCAAAGATGGTTTGGTTTTCTGTAAGAAGGGGCGGGTAATCTTGCTTTCTTAGTGAGAGTTGCATGAATGCTGTATCTACATTACCCCTAAAGTGCATAGTTTAAAATCTGAACTCTTATCAAAAACCTTATTCAGTTATTTGGTCAACAAAACTCTTACAAAGGCGTAATGCTTCATGCCTATTAAACTTGCTACTTCTATCAATCACATATGGTATGATGTATTTATAAGCTCTAATCATATTCTTTTAATTCAAATTTGGCTGTATGATGTTGACCTTACTCATTTTGGCAACTCCAATACCTATAATTTGTATGCCTGATGTGTGAAATTTATTTAAAATTATTCTCGAAATTAAGTTATGTCATGTCAATCTTATAGGGTAGCCCCAAAAGAGCATAGAAAATCATTTCAAAATTTGAATCAGATGCATTTGGGAAAGAAAACTTAAGGTGACGGCTTATTTATTTTTTAGTGGTTATAGGGATTAAAGTGCACAATTAGTTCCTTGAACCTTGCACAATATATTAATGAAATTTGTTTGATTTAAAAATTTATATCCTGACAATCTTCTAGTTGAGTTACCACCTTCACCAATATTTAACGGGAAATTGAGTGAAGTTAGTAAAACTTACTTACTATAACAAAACTTTATGCCATTGTGTAAGTTTTTTTCTTGATAGATTTTTTTTGTTGCTCTAAGAATTTCCTCTAATTTGATGCTTACTAGTTTTTTGATTCACAAAAATGGTTTGGTCTCAACTAGTTTTTTGATTCACAAAAATGGTTTGGTTTCAACTTTTTAAGGTTTTTGAATTTAATAGGAGTACTNGGTAGCCCCAAAAGAGCATAGAAAATCATTTCAAAATTTGAATCAGATGCATTTGGGAAAGAAAACTTAAGGAGACGGCTTATTTATCTTTTAGTGGCTATAGGGATTAAAGTGCACAATTAGTTCCTTGAACCTTGCATAATATATTAATGAAATTTGTTTGATTTAAAAATTTATATCCTGACGATCTTCTAGTTGAGCTACCACCTTCACCAATATTTAATGGGAAATTGAGTGAAGTTAGTAAAACTTCCTTACTATAACAAAACTTTATGCCATTGTGTAAGTTTTTTTCTTGATAGCTTTTTTTTGTTGCTCTAAGAATTTCCTCTAATTTGATGCTCACTAGTTTTTTGATTCACAAAAATGGTTTGGTCCCAACTAGTTTTTTGATTCACAAAAATGGTTTGGTCTCAACTTTTTAAGGTTTTTGAATTTAATAGGAGTACTTTTTGCTATCCAATACTTCCATAATGTTGAAAATAAACCTTCCAATGCAATTAGTTGGATAGTTGCCATTTGATACATTTTGAATATAAGAGATTTAATTTTCATACTTCCTTATCGCTGTGTTGTTTTGGTTAGACATTATTTTCTTATGACCCACCTTTGGTTTAAGATTTTAAATTTCACAATGTTGCGTTTTGTTCTCCAATGGTTTTTAAGAATTAACCCACCAATGGAATTTGTAGGACAATTGCTATTTTATGGAAGCTTAATATAGGGGTGAGAGCATTGGGTTGCCATGCTTGATTACCCTTCTTGGTGATATTTTTGTGAAACTTATTGTGTTTGTTTTATCCTAATTTTTTAAAGAACAAAGTGCAATGCGATGTGCGAGTGTTAATTTGTTCTTCAAAGTACTATCCGAATCTTTGTTTTTATTTACTGAAATGCTCATAACTTATATAAAATCATAAAAATAATGATACATTCACGAACAATTATAAAACATAAGTGTTTGTCAGATGATTAAAAAGTGACATAAAATAGAAATGAAATGTGAGGCACATACATAACTTGTATATAAAATTCGAGGGCGAATTTTCAAATTGACGTTTCTAAAAATTATATTGATTTGTTGTGATTAGAATAAACAAATTAAGCTATTTTTTGCATTAACACAATTCTCATCTTTTATCTTTATTTATATCCTAGATTACAACATTTTCTTGCCGCATATTAACACCCATCGCACATATTCCAACAAATTCAAAAATCAATTTCTATTTTGTAGCTTCTAAAGTATTCTTGCTAAGTTCATCTTTGGTTTTTCTCTTATATCGTAGGTGTCATTTTTAAAACAATAACAACAATCAAAATAAAATGTACATTAAAAGTTAATGTGATGAAATTTGGGGCTTCATAGGGAAAAAATTATAATGAAAATGTCAATAAATACATTACATGAAATTAAAATAAGTAAAAATGTAATCGTCAAACAATCCCACCGAAAAAAAAAAATCATCTGGCCACCCTTTAAAATTTGAAAAAAACTTCTAATCAAACAAATGAACCATGCATGAAATTGACTTAAGTATAACTAAAACAAATATGTTCGGAAAAAATCTACCTAAGAAGATGGGCGGGAGAAGATGAGGTGGGCATAAGATTTTGGAGCTTGATACATGCAGCTTGGTTGAATGGAGAAGTAGGGCCTGTTTGAGGCAGCTTATAAGTGCGGGCGGCGTTTTCAAAACGCCGTCTCACCTTTTGAAAAACACGATTCGGCTGCTTATCCGAAAATGCGGTTGGGTTCTTGCACTAAACGCAAGCCGCGGGTCGAACCTCGCGGTTCAAGATAAGCTGCTTATCTGGATGAGCACAAGCTGCCCCGCAGTCTCTTCTTTCCATGGGCTTTTCTTTCAGCTCTTTTTAGTGTGGTTTTGTCCTCGTCTATACTGCTCGTTTTCATGTGTGTTTGTCCTCACAGAATTTTGGCTAGCTTGCAAAAGCTGGTTGTCTTTGTTGTCATAGAATTAGGGCTTTAAATGGCTGCTTATAATGTAATATAAGCTATTAGAACTGATCTGCTCTTGCCTGTAAATTTGATCGGTTAACCTTCTATCACATCATTGCTTGGTACTGAGCTTGCCAGCTCTAGCTACCATGATAAGGTGTGCTTTACTTGTGTGCACCCTTCCCATGAAAACACGCAATTTAGAATAGTGCTGCTATCGATCCACCTAGTTTTGTGTTAATTTCTTATTAAATAGGGTTATTTTTTAAGAGATATTTTTTTGTGTGCTTCATTATTCTGCATTTGATTTTTATTTTATAAGGCTATTTGTTGCTAGCGGTGCTACGGATCATTTTTTTATGAGTAGGACCATACCAATGTCAGAATACCATGTTTTGGCTTATTTTGAAAAGCGATATCCACGCAAGTGATTTTTTATTTTAGTATTTGTTAGTTGGCCAATGACAAATATACGCCATGCGGAGATCTACATATCAGCTCTTTGTTGACAATATAATTTAAAGAAATATGATTATATGTATTGGATTGAATTTCTGAGTCAGAACACTTAATTCCATTCAATAAACCTAATGATACTTGTGTAGCTAATTTTTCATTTTTTTGTCGAAATTGTTAGGTTATTTGATGGGGATGTTAATTTCTTGAGTTATTTTAAAAATAATTATGCAAGAAGATGAGCATCATACTCTACTTTTTTTCTTAGTCAAAGTATTTGGGTTTAGTAAATTTTAACTTGGGTGATATCTTATGGTGTTTGAGTAGTGATGATTCATTAAGTTAAATTTAGCATCACCTTTGGTTAAGTTTATGACATCGATCTAGGATTATTAGGAGATGTGTGAAAATCAGGGGATGCCTAAGGAGTGTTGTAAGATGAGAAATGAGCTGAAATTGGTGGGCCGGTGTTTATGGATTACTACAAACCACTGTTGGACAGCAACCTTGCAGCAGGATGGCAACAAAGGTTGGTAACGAAGTCTGCAAACTTCTGAGAGAGATCTCCACCTATATCAAGTTACATGCACACGATTCGAGAATAATCAATTATACATCACTCAGGCTAAGAAAAGTTTAGATAAAACAATCTCTAATGCATAAAATAAGACCGAGTGTCCAAATCAGGTTCTAGCATTTATATGTAGGAACAAAATACCCTGATAATAACGAATATTACTATAATAGTTCGGCCAACTCAAGTGAATAAGAATTCCTTGAACATGCACAATACCAGTTTTGGACGAGACTCCCCCTCCCATCTTGTAAGGGGGAGGATGGCCACGTCAGTTTATGTACAATTTATTTATTTATTGATAGGTCTATGTGCATGAGTCTATTAGAAGTTATTGCTGGTTATCAACCTGAAAAAGCCTATTTTATTGACTTAGAACCATTTAGTGATAGGGTTCTGTGCTAGTGTTGGTTGTCGCTTTGTTTGCTCACATGGTATTGTTGGTATTGGTTGCAATGTTTTGTTGGCTTACATTATAGCACATGTTATTCATGTGATCTTGTTTTGATGGTTTGTGTGGTACATTATTTTTGTGTCTTTGTGCTGCTACTTTTTGAAATTTTAATGTGCTAAATCTGTTTTTTTTGTTGCATGTTAAAATGATTCTCAAAACCTATGATGCATTGAACTGGGACATGATTTCAACTATAAAGTGGGTGAACTGGGACATGTATCTCAAACCGATTTTGCCTGGATTTGAAGCCCTTTTTTTAAAATATTTTGAGATGGGATTGCTTTTTAAGTGCAAGATTTGATTGTTAAGTTTTGCTTTCGCTTTACCTTTTATCTATTCAAAAATCAATTTCTATTTTGTAGCTTTTAAAGTATTCTTGCTAAGTTCATCTTTATTTCTTCTCTTATGTTTTCTTTTTTTGAATGATATATTATGTTTTGGCAGTTAAGATTGGTAGGCCTGGTTACCGTGTGACCAAACAGTTTGATTCAGAGACCAAGCAGCGTTCTCTTCTGTTTCAGGTAAGTACCTTCATTTACAGTAATCAGTATTCATATCATCAAAATCACTAAATAAAACCTTTAAGCGCTGCTCGTAACAAGAATAGTTTGGTTATATTCCTTTTGTCAAAGCTGTACAAGAGAACTGTTTTTAAGCTTAGCATTCAATCCGCCTTGGTTAGCTAACCATGCATGTGGGCTTTTAAATCGCAAATTTTATTCCCATTGCATTAAATTCATTCTGGATGAGCTATATGCTGTTGATTTTTTTTAATAAAACAAAAGAAGTTGGACATTTGATATGAAGAATTTTAGAATATAGAATGGCCTCGTTACTATGATTACATGTCAGTTCTCATGCAACCTTCTGCTAATTTTCATGAATGCAAACGAGAACAGGCTTTTTTAAGACATCATGCGGATGAAAGTGCTTCAAATATGATTTTCTTAGTACAATATGGATAAATTTTGGCCATCCTACTTGGTATCATTTTCTCAAGTAAAGCAAGCCTTTGCTTTCTCAATTTAAGTTTGTTGTTTTGAGAGTGATTGGTTTAAAATGTAACTTTCACCCTTAGGCAGGCTTTTGATTTAACCTTGTGGAGGAAGATTTATGAATTATTCGAGTTCTTGAAAGTATTTTGGATGACTCCCAAGTACTTTAGCATAAAGTTCAACATTGGATATGGACTTTAAAAGGCTTGACANATATATATATATATATATATGTACAGAGAAGCAACAATTACAACAACAAGCCTTTATCCTACTAAGAGGGGTCAGCTATATGAATCCTTTTTCTCCATTGCGTCCTATTGAGTGCCATATGTTCATATAATTCTAATAGATTAAGATCATTTTTATAAAATATGCTCGAGTTTTCTTAGATCTACTTGCATTTTTAACATGAATCGAATATAAAACATCTACTCGCCTAACCAAATCATCAGGTGATCGATGTTTAATGTGACAAAACCATCTAAGACGACTTTCTCAAATCTTGTTTGCCACTGGAGCTACACCAACCCTANGCTTGAAAAATCTCAAAATAGATGGTTACAACATGCCTAGGATCGTAACCGTGTGTGTGTGTGTGTGTGTGTTATATATATATAAATGTACAGNGCTTGAAAAATCTCAAAATAGATGGTTACAACATGCCTAGGATCGTAACCGTGTGTGTGTGTGTGTGTGTGTGTGTGTGTTATATATATAAATGTACAAAGAAGCAACAATTACAACAACAAGCCTTTATCCTACTAAGAGGGGCCAGCTATATGAATCATTTTTCTCCATTGCGTCTTATTGAGCGTCATATGTTCATATAATTCTAATAGATTAAGATCATTTTTATAGAATATGCTCGAGTCTTCTTAGATCTACTTGCATTTTTAACATAAATCGAATATAAAACATCTACTCGCCTAACCAAATCATCAGGTGATCAATGTTTAATGTGACCAAACCATCTAAGATGACTTTCTCAAATTTTGTTTGCCACTGGAGCTACACCAACTCTATCAAGAATATATATATATATATATATATATGCAGAGATGCAACAACAACAAAAACAAGCCTTTATCCCACTAAGAAGGGCCGACTGCTTTAATCTTTTTTCTCCATTGCGTCCTATTGAGTGTCATATCTTCATTTAATTCTAATAGAGTAAGATCATTTTTTATACAATATGCCCAAGTCTTTTTAGGTCTTACCTCTGTCTTTTTTAATATAACTTGAATCTAAAACATCTACTTGCCTAACCGGATCATCAGATGGTCTACTTTTAATGTGACCAAACCATCTAAGACGAGTCTTGTTTATGAAATAAGATAAATGGTGGCAAACTCTATGATGAAAATATGCACCCTCATTCTTGTCGGAAACAACACACATTAAGAAATGATCTAAATAAATTTCATTTATTTTTATTATTTTGTTTATCTTATTTCATAATTTTTATAGTTTGGGAAATACCTATGACGATGACCCTGAGAAAGGATATATTTGATTGCTAGTAATAAGTTGGCTCGTATGGTTCGATATGGAATTAGATTAATTTAGTTGTGAACATATTCAAAATGACAGTTCACTATTTGGCAATTAATTGGGTTCCTATGTGTTAGCTATAACTATTTCTAAAGTCTGCTAATTAAGGGAAATATGGTGGTGAAATATGATGTTTGCAAGTCTTCCCGTTCCAGTTTCAGCGACTTGAAGTTTGGATGGCTTATTTGGATTTAAATGAGTTGGTGACGTTTAGTTGTTATTTGGCATGTAGTTCTCACAAGATGGTGGCTTTTGTTGCCTTTGCAAGTTTTTATTGAGCTTTTGGCTGTTAAAGGCCTGTTAAATTTTCACTAGATTGTGACATCAGTGGTTGTTATCAAGGGATTTACATTATAACTGAACTGTAGAGGCTTGGATGGGGACTACTTTAAAAAAGTTGTAAAACCATATGGAGCCACAAGCTTTGGGATAAAATTGACGTGATATTTGTTTAATCTGGCTGAGTTTTTCTTCCTAGTCGTATCTAGTAACGTAGGGATATGAGAAGTCTATAAATGCTTGTTTTTTGGTGTAAATTAAGAATTTTTGGCTTAAATAAAATTTTTTTCTTCTTACATTTAATCTTGTGCATACAAGTTGGATGTGCGGTATTTAATATATACCTAATTGTAGGAAGATTATCTCCTTGTATTGGTATTATACTTGATTTTTTTTGGTAATAATGCGTTTTAATTCTTATATATAAATTAGGGGCATTTAGATACATACCACCCAATTCTTATGTATTTACGTATCTAACACCTAAGCTTTACTTTTTACATTTATACGAACCAAATCTATCATATCACATAAAAATGATCACAATTTTAATTTAAAAAAAATGAAATACACCTTTTCTTGAAATATTTTTTTCTTGAACCGGAAATACACCTTTTCATGCATAGGCAAGGTGCATGTAAAATTTGAAGTTTAGGTGTTAGATGTGTTTATACATAGGAATCTTTCTATAAATTACTATTATTTAGTTTAATGTTGTTGATTTTGGTCAAAAAGTGATACATAAAAAATCTTGTGGAAATTAATTGTTTGCTTGCTCATTTTATTTATTTTTAAAATTTTGCTTAAATTATCAGATTTTTATGATTATTTTATTCAATTTTTTTAAGAGCGCGCTTTGGAGCCATGTGCAAGCGTGGGACACCTTCGAAGAACTTAAATTAATTTGCATGTTTTTTTTTTTGAAATTTTTTTAGTTTTTAATTATTGCAACAAACTATTTTAAAATGTTTAAAATTTTAATTTACAGGTTTTCCCTTAATTATTTGCTTTTAAGTTATGTATTGCTCTGCATTTTTTTCTATTTTATATCAATTTTTAAGTCATGTTGTATATTTTATTATTGTTAATGAATGAATTTATACATTAATAGCTTGTATAACCTATTAGCGCTTTGATTGATAAAAATGCCGATTCGCTCTTTGTGCTTTGAAACAATATAGAGCTTTGTGTATCGTATTGCGTTTTTGTGCTTTGATAACATTGATTTTATTATAAATTGGTCCTAAACTCTACCATTGTGCTCTTTCACTTGAATAAAGTGAGTTTGCTAGATTATTTGTCAACGTTTGATTTATGAATTCTTAAGTTTCTTTTACACAACATATCATATTAGTTGCTTTATTTGTCCTGCATCACTGTCATTCATATAATATGAAATATGGAATGATGCAGGAGTTGGCTAATAAAGAAGATCAATAAAGACCATTCGGTATAAGTTTTCTGGGCTTTTAATTTAAAGCGCACTCCAAGCGCTAAACTTGCTTGCTTGCTTCGTATATGAGTGCTTTTTTGTAAAAAAAATATGCTATGAAAGTCAGTTGAACAATGGGACTTGAAGCCTATCCCTATAATCACTCAACATTGAAAACATGTTGAGTTAAAGTTTCATTCACAACTTCCTTTTTACAAAGCAATAGTGCATAATAATTTGCCCTTTGTTCTCTGGTTGTTTCTGAAAGAAAGTTTTTTTTTTTTCCAGTCATACTATCAAGAAAAAAAAAGGAATATATGAATTTGTGTGGATATTAAGAGAGCAATAGAGAAGAAGTGTGAGAGTGGGAATCAAGTATAATAATTTGGGAATCTTTCTGGTGACAATGATAAGAGATGATTTATAAAGATGCAGTAGAGTGGAGAAAAATCTTAAAGGAGAGTGATTTTAGTGTATAACCAAATTAAAGAGGCATAGATTGTACCTAGTTTCTCTCATCAATTTGTTTGCACTGCACCCAAGAGGTACTCAGTAAGTATTGGAAATTTTTTTAAGGTCAACAAAAAATGCCACATGTGAGTAGTGACTTTAAAGCAATACCTGAGTTTCTGTTCTTTGTAGTTATTACTAACACTCAACCAATCCTCTCAAACTCTTGATTTTTATGGTGAAATTCAAGGTGAATGGCCTTATCAAAATGCTAGTTTCTGACCCTCTGATTCTTCTTTCTAGGCTACGTAGAGATTATGTAACTAACATTCGCTGGAGCTTGTTAGGATGCCTGTCGGAAAACTATATGGATTTTTTTCTTGGCTCTATCCCTTACAGATTGGCAAACCAAGAAATACTCTTACCCATTAGTGCACAGGGGAATCATGTCACTATTTTCTTTGATAAGTAGACCCGTACTTGTGCGCTGAATATTTGTATCAATAAGTTACAGTATTGGCTTCCAATGTGTGTTTGTATGTTTTGGAAGTTTTCACGCTTAAGGACCGCTTCAATTTGAGTTTTATGAGCTAATATCCATAAATAAAGTTTATGGTGCCTGCTCTGTTTCCCGAGTCATATTTTTCTTGTATTAAATACATGCGAATGTTCGCCGTTTTAGCTTCTAGTCAAGTTGCTTTTATCAATTAAGTACATTTCATACTGATATTTTTGTTTCAGATCGAGTATCCTGAAATTGAAGACAACACAAAGCCAAGGCATAGATTCATGTCATCCTTCGAGCAGGTATTTGCAGTGCTTATGTTAAGGGCCTGTTTGGGATCAGTTTTGTATTCAGTTTTTATTTTTTTCTGTTTTGTTTTTAGAACATGTTTATTTAATCTGTTTTTAATATATTTTTATTTTTTATTTCTAAAAACAAATACACATAGTTTTGAAAACACACAAACCAACTTTTAAGTTTTCAAAAGCAATTATATCTTAATCAAACATTTCAAACATGCTTTGTTTTAAGTCAAAACATATGCAAAATAAAAAAAAATAAAAAATAGAAAATAAAAAATCAAAAGTGATCCCAAACGGTCAAAATTCATTCGTTACTTTTGCTTTTGCAGTAAATGGTTTCTATGGGTATATTATAATATTTTTCTTATAATAATTACTTTGCTTGTGCAGAGGGTCCAGGCTTGTGATAAGAGATACCAGTATCTGCTATTTCATGCGGAGCCATATGAAATCATTGCTTTCAAGGTACATTTATTTTTATAACCAGATATTATAGGGCAGACTCATTATGAACGATCTTGGAAGTTCATGAATTTTGTTTCTTACTTTTTAGAGTATTTCGATCTAAATAGCGTGTGAAATGTGTAATGCTTAGCATTTCTCTGTTTTTATGAAACAATCCAACAATTTCAAGTCACATTTGAGCATTTTTATGAAACAATGCAATGTCAAATTGGAGGCCTTTAATTGTACCTTGATATCGTGTGCATTTGCTTGACATAAAGATTCATCAATATCACAATTAGCTCTATCACCTAGTTAATATACTTATGGTGTGCAATATGTAGGCTTGGGTCTAACATTATTTAGAGTTTAAGCCGCTTTATTATTATTATTATTATTTTATATTTCAGCCTCAAATGATGCATAAAGCTATTCTTAAGGCTACCGTGCCTTCTTTTGAAATCCAAGTTGTGGTTCTTTTCCTTCATTAGTAAGTGCAGTAAATTGCTCCTTCATATCGTTTTTTCTTTTTCTAATATTTATTTTTTATTTGTTTCTTTTATGTGTTTTTTTCCACTTTATCTTCATAATAGTTATTTACTGTATATAGTTATGCATGTATTTTCCATTAGGACTATATTATCATATCTTTAGAGGTTATAATCTGATTTCAATATTGCTAGAGTCAATAGGATAGCAGTAATATGTCGTATGTATTAGATTAAATTTATAGGTGGTTTTATTGCTATTTTGATGATGTTAGATGCCGGCCAAATTTATCGACATCCTGGTAACAAATTGACAGTTGAAGTTATTAAAAAAAAAAGATGTACCTACATGCTACACAATTCCTATGTATTTACATATGTAACACCTAAAAATTTCGATATTTACATTAACACAACTGAATCTATGCATGAAAATGTGTACTTCACTTTTTAGATTTTTTTTTTAATGTGATATGAATGATTTAAGGGCTATTTATATAAAAATCAATGTTTATGTGTTTGATATGTAATTTCATAAGAATTATGTGATATGTAAAATCCCTGAAAAATCATAATCATTTGATAATCTTTTCTAAATAACATTATATTATTTACGAAAACAAAGAGTTTTACATAAATGACTTTGTTATCTTCTCAGGTTCCAAGCACAGAGATTGACAAGTCCACTCCAAAATTCTTTTCTCATTGGGATCCAGACCTTAAAATGTTCACAGTTAGTCTCAAACCTAATCTTCTACCTGTACCACCAACTTTTATGCTTTATTCCTATCACCGTCTTTTTACNGATTCATCAATATCGCAATTAGCTCTATCACCTAGTTAATATACTTATGGTGTGCAATATTTAGGCTTGGGTTTAACATTATTTAGAGTTTAAGCTGCATTATTATTATTATTATTATTATTATTTCAGCCTCAAAGGATGCATAAAGCTATTCTTAAGGCTACTGTGTCTTCTTTTGAAATCCAAGTTGTGGTTCTTTTCTCAGGTTCCAAGCACAGAGATTGACAAGTCCACTCCAAAATTCTTTTCTCATTGGGATCCAGACCTTAAAATGTTCACAGTTAGTCTCAAACCTAATCTTCTACCTGTACCACCAACTTTTATGCTTTATTTCTATCACCATCTTTTTACATATGTCATACACGTGAACAGTTGCAACTTTACTTCAAAGCAAAGCCACCGGAATCTAACAAAGCCCCAGCTGCTCCTGTTCCATTGGTCAATGGAACAGCAGCCCCCGGCGTTCCTCCGAGGCCCTTGCCGCCACTTCAAGCACCTCCTCCACCTCCACCACCACCTCAGGGAGCTCCACCCCCACCAGCTCCTGTGGGGAACCCTCCTGCAAGGGTTCCACCGCCACCTTTAGGTGCTTCACAACCCCCACCGCCACCACCACCGGCAGCAAATGGTCCGCCTCGTCCAATTCCTCCACCGATGGCTGGGACTGGCACAATGGCAAGCTTCACACCAGGGCTTCGACCACCGATGCAACCCTTTATGGGGCAGCAGGTGCAAAACCAGGTTCATTTCCCTCCCCCACCACCACCACCACCTAATATGGGTCAGTAATCACCTGTTTCCCCTTCATACCATTGATGTTTTAACCAAACTTTTTGTTTTCTGATTATATGATATGATGGAATTGTAGTGAAAGATTTTGATGAAATATTACTGTCAGAAGTTTTTCCGTCTATTTCTGCTTGGCTTAGTTTCTTATGATAATTTTGATGAATATTTTTGCTAACAAACCTACTGCAATTGGATAAATTTATCCCTACAGAATTTCTAACTACGATATGTGAATTGGTTATGTCAAGTGCTAAGGTTACTTTTCCTTGCAGTGATAATAGTATAGTGTAGATGTGGAAGAAATGTGAAATAAGGTAAGGTATTGTAACAAATAGAAGCTTAAATACTCTTTTCTCTCTTTCAAGCATATAAAATGACTTGATTAAAGTGATTTTAATTCCTTAAATCCCACTTTGAAAATTAATTGTAACCACTCAATTCTCGAGCTAGGCTAGGCTTGCAAATAGCTCATGTGTGGTTTATTCTCAAAGTCATATTTTTTATCCCTTCCAAAATTTTGAGGGATTTAAATANGTGCTAAGGTTACTTTTCCTTGCAGTGATAATAGTATAGTGTAGATGTGGAAGAAATGTGAAATAAGGTAAGATATTGTAACAAATAGAAGCGTAAATACTATTTTCTCTCTTTCAAGCATATAAAATGACTTGATTAAAGTGATTTTAATTCCTTAAGTCCCACTTTGAAAATTAATTGTAACCACTCAACTCTCGAGCTAGGCTAGGCTTGCAAATAGCTCATGTATGGTTTATTCTCAAAGTCCATATTTTTTATCCCTTCCAAAATTTTGAGGGATTTACGTGTGCATATTATAAAATTTTCTTGTATTTATATGACATTAGTTTTAAAATTTTTTAATATGTACCATAACATCATAAAAATAATTTATATTAATTTTGTTGAAATGAAGTATTTTTTATGTACATATTTTGATGTGATGTGAGATACCAAAAAATTATTATAGACATATTCAATCGCCCTCATTTTTTTCAAAATTATTGAATCTTTAATTCTCCTTAAAATTGAATTTCTTAATTTAAGATTTTTTTAAAAAAATTGTTTGATAATCGATTTATTATATATATAAATTATTAAAATGTAGATTATTCATTAGAAATTGATGTTTGCAAAAAATTAGAAACATAAAAGCATAATATATAATTAGTTATTTGTACTTTAAATATTTATGATTTTACTTGCTGAAATATTATTATTCACAATAAAAAAAAATATTATTATATATTATTATTAATTTTTTTAAAAAAATCCAGATAAAAAAAGGATCAAGGCAATCCCACATTGGTGAAAACCTTCAACCATCTTAAGCATATTTAACATGGCAGATCAACGAACAACACATCAAANAACATAAAAGCATAATATATAATTAGTTATTTGTACTTTAAATATTTATGATTTTACTTGCTGAAATATTATCATTCACAATAAAAAAAAAATATTATTATATATTATTATTAATTTTTTTTAAAAAATCCAGATAAAAAAAGGATCAAGGCAATCCCACATTGGTGAAAACCTTCAACCATCTTAAGCATAAAGTGAACACTTCAAACAATTCTATCTACTTGTTAAAACATGGCAGATCAACGAACAACACATCAACTTCACACTCGTGAATTTGCAATTGAGAAATAGAGCAAGTATGAGAAATAACTTCAGACAGAACACCAATTAATTGCTCAGTTCAATAACCTAAATATTTACTCAAAAAAAAAAAATCAAGCATGCAGCCACATAATCTATGTTCATGTTGAAATAAAAACATAGAAAAAGAAGGTATAAGCTAACAACAAAGTTAAGGATATACCTGAAAATGATGTCGGGGGGGCATTGAAAAAATTCCCTAAACATTTACAGACTGACCTTAATCGGCCATTCTTTTTACGAACAAAAACTAGAGAGAGAGAGAGAGAGAGAGAGAGAGAGAGAGAGAGAGAGAGAGAGAGAGAGAGAG
>JXCR01143097.1:550201-588937 GCA_002079205.1 Phalaenopsis hybrid cultivar | reverse complement strand
ACTAATACTTTATTCAAGAAAAGAGATGATCATCTTATTATTTATAAGAATGAATCTAATAAAACACATATTGATTATTTTCTTATGAGAAGAAGAGATCGTCGAGATTGTAAAGATTGTAAGGTCATTCCAAGTGAGGGTTTAAGTACCCAACATCGATTATTAGTTATAGATTTTAAGATGAAAAGTTGTAAAATAAAGAATACTAGAACTCATCATCATATAATTAGATAGAGGAACCTAAAAGATACATAAAATTATTTTTATGAGTAAAATTTAAAATTTCAAAATTTAGGATGTTCATGAAGAAAATAAATGTTATGTGCTACAATATAACAAACACTATTAAACAAGTAGCAAAAGATATACTTAGAGAATCAAAAGAAAAAATTTCTATAGATAAAAATAGTTGGTGGTGGAATAATAATGTGTAAGAAAAGATAAAATATAAGAGATTATGCTATAAAAATTGGTTTAAATGTAAAAGTTTAGAGAACTGAGAAAAATATCAAACGGTCTGCAGAGAGTCTAAAAGAACAATCTGTGACGCTAAAAATTATGCTTTTAGTGATTTTTATAATAGATTAGNAATGTAAAAGTTTAGAGAACTGAGAAAAATATCAAACGGTCTGCAGAGAGTCTAAAAGAACAATCTGTGACGTTAAAAATTATGCTTTTAATGATTTTTATAATAGATTAAATACAAAAGAGAGTCAAAAATGTATAAACTAGCCAAATAAAAAAACTTCTACAACAGGCTTCTACAACACGACAAAAATATTTTAATATATAAGATGTAAAAATAATTCGAAAAATCAAAGAACAAAATAAAAATTTATCAAAATTAACTTTACCCTTAGAATCAGATTATAAAATAGTAGTTGTAGCTACATCCCAAGACGGATAGGGAGCAAAATTAAGAGTAAAACCTTTCGAAGAAACTTATCAAAATACTGAAAAATCATGTAGATATGCTTCGGAAAATTTTAGACAGTTACCTCAAAATATGACACATAAATTATGAAATATTAAGAGAAATTAATGCATTACATGCATTTCGTCTATTTCTATTAAAAAGATTTACTATTAGAACAAATTGTTAAGCAATTGTACATTTTTATAAAAATAAAAATGAAAATAAATTTATAGTAAAAGATGGATAAATGTTATAACTATGATTGAAGGTAATGGATATAATATTATTTTTGAACATATAAAAGGAAAAAATAATTTTCTTACAGATTTTCTTTCAAGAGTTGTTAAATATCCAAAATTATATCTAAAATCAACGAATTTTAGGACACCATAATTTGATGTTTTTAAGCATCACTTGAGATAAAATATGAATTTATCTTCTGATAAATTCAGTAGAAATATTTTAAAACAATATATATTTCATATTTTAAAATAATATATATTATAATAAATTTTGAATTAGAAATAATACAATTAAATAATGAAAAAATATTATTTAGAATAAAAAAATTAGAAAAAAATAAAAACCAAGAAAAAATTCAACAAGAAAAGATTCAAACATATAAAAAGGATAAACAAAAAATTACATTTAAAGTTAAGAAAATAAAAATGGCTATAAAAAGAAAAACATAATCACATCATCAGAAAGTGGATAATCTCTCAGAAAAATATTAATTATGATCTAGAAGATATAAAAGAAATAAATAAGGTAGATTTTACANCAACAAGAAAAGATTCAAACATATAAAAAGGATAAACAAAAAATTACATTTAAAGTTAAGAAAATAAAAATGACTATAAAAAAGAAAAAGATAATCACATCATCAGAAAGTGGATAATCTTCTCAGAAAAATATTAATTATGATCTAGAAGATATAAAAGAAATAAATAAGGTAGATTTTACTACTAAAACAATGTTATCAAATACATATCAAAATTATTCAATCTCCATAATGGTATTATGATAATAGACTGAAAATTTACGTTAATAAACTTTATCCTTTTGCCCATTCTCTAACTGCATCAAATTTTAATTATTAATGGAATCTGAAACTTGAAAATGACAATACAAAAGACGATGGAAATAAAATACTTGATAAATATATGTTAATAAATTTAATACAAAATAAAAAATATTATAGTAAATTTTGATTGTAAATTAGGATTTTGGCAAATAAAGTTAGATGAAGAATCTATTAAATACACAATATTCACAACACCATTAGAACATTACGAATGATTGATAATGTCATTTGGATTAAAAAATGCACCTAATATATTTCAAAGGAAAATGGATAATATCTTTAAAAATTTAGACTATGCATTATTATATATTGATGATATATTAGTAACATCACCTAATCTAAAAGAACATTACAAACATGAAGAAGAAGTACTGTATACAACATGAAATTATTTTATCCAAAAAGGAAATCGAAATAGCTAAAGGATATTTTAGTTTTTTAGGACACAAAATTGGTAAAGGAGAAATAGAATTACAAGATCAAATTTCTAAAAATGTATTAAAATTTCTTGATAAAATTGAAAACACAAAAGAATTACAAAATTTTTTAAGACTTTTAAATTATGCAAGACCATATATTAAAGATTTAAGAAAAACAATTAAGTCGCTATATAAAAAGACTTCTACAAAAGGACAAAAATATTTTAATATAGAAGATGTAAAAATAATCCAAAAAATCAAAGAACAAGATCAGATTATAAAATAGTAGTTGTAGATGCATCGTAAGACGAATGGGGAGCAGAATTAAGAGTAAAATCTTTCGAAGAAATTTATCAAAATACTGAAAAATTATGTATATATGCTTCAGGAAATTTTAGACAATTACCTCAAAATATGACATCATTAGATTAGGAAATATTATGAGTAATTAATGCGATCTCAAGAGTTTTAATCTTTAGCTCTTGATCTGTAATTACTAATTTTTGTAAATCTACTGGTGTTTTGGAACTCAAATAAATTCATCCCAAATTGACATCCAGTTCTTTGTTTTTAATTTGATTTTGCAAAAAATGTACTTCATCATTAATTCTTACAAAACACAAAGTCAGACAATTAAGAGTATTTATCATAGCTCCTGTGTCTGAACGGCTATACGAAAGATTATCTAATAGAGTTACTGAAAATGGTTTAAAGGTTTTGATATAATGACTTTTGGTCTAAATTGCAAATTTGTTCTAACACGACTTGGTAATTTTGAAGAGCCGTAAATGACTAAATTTTGTGGAAATATTATTTGAGAAGATGAAAATTTTTGGGATGTCATACCTGCAAAATGAAATATATTTTATTTTAAAATATTTATACTGAAATTATCAGAAGATAAATTCCTATTTTATCTCAAGTGATGCTTAAAAACATCAAATTATGGTGGCCTAAAATTCGTAGGTTTTCGATCTAATTTTGGATATTTAACAACTCTTGAAAGAAAATCTGTAAGAAAATTATTTTTTCCTTTTATAAGTTAAAAAATAACATTGTATCCATTCCCTTCAATCGTAGTTATAAAATTTATCCATCTTCTACTATAAATTTTCTTTTCATTTTTATTTTTATAAAAATGTACAATTGCTTCACAATTTGTCCTAATAGTAAATCTTTTTTGTAGAAATAGAAGAAATGCATGTAATGCATTAATTACTCATAATATTTCCTAATTTAATGATGTCATATATTGAGGTAACTGTCTAAAATTTCCTGAAGCATATCTACATAATTTTTTAGTATTTTGATAAGCTTCTTCGAATAATTTTACTTTTAATTCTGCTCCCCATCCGTCTTGAGGGATGCATCTACAACTACTATTTTATAATTTGATTCTAAGGGTAAAGTTAATTTTGGAAAATTTTTAGCTTGTTCTTTGATTTTTTGGATTATTTTTACATCTTCTATATTAAAATATTTTTGTCCAGTTGTAGAAGTCTTTTTATATAGCGACTTAATTGTTTTTCCTAAATCTTTAATATATGGTCTTGCATAATTTAAAAGTCCTAAAATTTTTTGTAATTCTTTTGAGTTTTCAATTTTATCAGGAAATTCTAATACATTTTTAGAAATATGATCTTGTAATTCTATTTCTCCTTTACCAATTTTTTGTCCTAAAAAATTAATATATTCTTTAGCTATTTCGATTTTCTTTTTGGATAATATAATTTCATGTTGTATACAAAGTTTAAGTACTTCTTCTACATGTTTGTAATGTTCTTTTAAATTAGGTGATGCTACTAATATATCATCAATATATACTAATACATAATCTGAAAGATATTATCCATTTTTCTTTGAAATATACTAGGTTCATTTTTAAATCCAAATGACATTATCAATCATTCGTAATGTCCTAACGATGTCGTGAATGTTGTGTACTTAATAGATTCTTCATCTAACTTTATTTGCCAAAATTCTAATTTACAATCGAATTTACTAAAATAATTTTTATTTTGTATTAAATTATTAACATATCTTTATTAGGCATTTTAAATTCATCGTCTTCTAAATTGTCATTTAATCGTTTATAATTGATAATCATTCTAGCTTTTCCTCTTAGAATTTCCGCATGGTTTCTTACCATAAATGCAGTTGATCTATGTTCTGAGTTTGATGGTCAGCTTAATCTTAAATGTTTTAGTTCTTTTATTTGAATTTTAAACTCTTCTTTATCTAGAGGACTATATTTTAATTCTTTCCTTCTTATGGCTAAATCTTTATTTATTCTTGGGATATTTGTTAATTCTTTATTTCTCTCCCAACGTTTTAAAGGATTTTCTCCTATTATTTGAATTTGTTCTGCTAATTGAAATATTTTTTTTAATAGTTTTGAAATTTGGTATGTGAAAATAGTTTCTTGTTTATAACATGAATTTAAATAGTCTAAAACTTCTATATCTAAATTTTTTGTTTCATTTTTATTTTCGTGTTTTTGTAACCCACCGCGTTTCTCAGCGTAACTCGGATGTTTATTAGTATAAATAACTGAAGTATTTTTACTTATAGTTAGAAAAACTATATTTATATTCATCTGTCCATCCATGCTTAAAATAAAATTAAGTCATAATATAAATTCTTCATTTTCTGCTTCATGAACTAAAATTTGTGGTAGATTATATTTATCGGTTAATTCAAAAGTTTCGTGATTAATAAAGAATTGAGAGAAAAAAAGATTTAACTCAAGTAAAGTGCATTAAAGATGGAAATAAAAAAAAAATGTTTTTCTTAGAAAAAGATATTCAACATAGGTGGGTGAGTTATTTTGATAAACTTTTTAATAAAATTTCTTAAAATACGATTGATCTTAGTGATCTTAATATCATTAATAATAATAAAACACTTCATTTTTTACCGTCGCATTAGTAAAAAAGAAGTTTAGGAGGCTTTAAAAAGGGTGGAAAGTCTATAGAACATGATGATATCCCAATTGAAGTGTGGAAACATTTAGGAGATTTGGGAGTTTTTAACTTACTAAACTCTTTAATATTATTTTAAAAACTAATAAGATGCTTGAGTGGAAGAAGAGTATTTTGGTCCCCAAATTTAAGAATAAAGGGGATGCACAAGAGTGTACAAATTATAGAGGAATTAATTTGATATGTCATACTTTAAAATTATGGGAGAGGGTAATTGAACATAGGTTAAGACGTATTATAAAGATTTCTCATAATCAATTTGGATTTAAGCCGGTCAGGTCTACTATGGAAGCTATACATTTATTGAGAGGTTTGATGGAGAAGTTCAAAGATAATAAGGAGGATCTACATTTGATTTTTATTAATTTAGAAAAAGCTTACGATAAGGTTCTAAGAGATATTTTTTGGAGTGTTCTTGAGAAGAAAGGTGTTGGTATGACTTATATTCAAGTCATTAAAGATATGTATACTAGAGTTATTACTTGTGTTCGAACTGAAGGAGGATTGACCAAATATTTTCCTATTTTTGTTGGATTACATCAGGGATCGACTTTAGCCCCATATCTTTTTGCTTTAGTTATGGATGGTCTTATTGGACATTTACAGGAGGATGTACCTTGGTGTATGCTTTTTGCTAATGATATCTTTATTGTGGGTAAGACGAGACAAAAAACCGAGAAAAAACTTGAATTATGGAGGTCTACATTGGAGTCTAAAGGCATTCATTTGTGTAGAACTAAAACTGAATACATGAAATGTAATTTTAGTAGTAGTAGCTCTAGTGACAGAAGTGTAACTTTGGGTGATCAAATTATTAAAAGATGTGAGCGCTTTAGATATATTGGGTCTGTTTTTCAAAGCGATGGTGATATAAATGGGGATGTTAATAGTAGAATTCAAGTTGGTTGGTTGAAGTTGAGAAATGCTTCGGGCCTTTTGTGTGATAGAAAAGTACCGCTTAGACAGAAAGGAAAATTTTATAAGATGGTGATGGGACCTGTAATGTTCTATGACGCTGAATGTTAACCTTTAAAAGAGAAGCATACTACTAAGAAGTGTTGCCGAAATGAGAATGACTAGGTGGATGAGTGGCTTTAACAGAGACAAAATGAGAAATAAATATATCCGTGATAGGGTTGGTTTAACTCCAGTGACGGATNCTCCACCTCCGCCACCGCCTCAGGGAGCTCCACCCCCACCAGTTCCTGTGGGGAACCCTCCGGCAAGGGTTCCGCCGCCACCTTTAGGTGCTTCACAACCCCCACCACCACCACCACCGGCGGCAAATGGTCCGCCTCGTCCAATTCCTCCACCAATGGCTGGGACTGGCACAATGGCAAGCTTCACACCGGGGCTTCGACCACCAATGCCGCCCTTTATGGGGCAGCAGGTGCAAAACCAGGTTCATTTCCCTCCCCCACCACCACCACCACCTAATATGGGTCAGTAATCACCTATTTCTCCTTCATACCATTGATGTTTTAATCAGATTTTTTGTTTTCTGATTATATGATATGATGGAATTGTAGTGAAAGATTTTGATGAAATATTACTGTCAGAAGTTTTTCCCTCTATTTCTGCTTAGTGTAGTTTCTTATGATAATTTTGATGAAAATTTTCGCTAACAAACCTGCTCAATTGGATAAATTTATCCCTACACAATTTCTAACTACGATATGTGATTGGTTATGCCAAGTGCTAAGGTTACTTTTCATTGCAGTGATAATAGTATAGTGTAGATATGAAAAAAAAAATGAAATAAGGTAAAAAGTATTGTGACAAATAGAAGCATAAATACTCTTTTCCCTCTTTCGAGCATATAAAAAGACTTGGTTAAAGTGACTTTAATTCCTTAAGTCCCACTTTGAAAATTAATTGTAACCACTTAACTCTCGAGCTAGGCTAGGCTTGCAAATAGCTCGCGAATGGCTTATTCTCAAAGTCCATATTTTTCATCCCTTCCAAATTTTTGAGGGATTTACGTATGCATATTATAAAATTTTCTTGTATTTATATGACATTAGTTTTAAAATTTTTTATATGTACCATCAGATCAAATAAATAATTTATATTAATTTTGTTAAAGCGAAGTATTTTCTATGCACATATTTTGATGTGATGCGATATTAAAATGTCAAATAAATAAACTTTAATTTAAATATTATATGTGCAGATACCAAAAAATTATGACAAGACATACATTAAATTACCCTCATTTTTTTCAACATTATTGAATCTTTTATTCACCTTAAAATTGAATTTCTTAATTTAAGGTTTTTTAACAAATTGTTTGATAATCGATTTATTAGATATATATTTTATTAAAATATAGATTATTCATTAGAAAATGGTATTTGCAAAAAATTAGAAACATAAAAGCATAATATATAATTAGTCATTTGTACTTTAAATGTTTATGATTAAGAGCAAGTTCTACGTTACAAAAATGTTCCACATTTGTCTCAAATATTCCGGTTTTGCTTTTCACAAAATCTGCTTACGCCTACTCTAATCGAAAACACATGTTGAAAGGATTTCACCATATATTTCTTAAAATATAGATATATAAATGCTTAATTCTCTTTATCTTATTTAAGAACCTTTATAAGAATTCTCAATTTTGTGCAAAAATAAATCAAACAAATATATTTTTAAGTGTATAAATATTATATATGTATATTATTATTTAAAAAAAAAATCCAGATAAAAAAGGATCAAGGCAATCCCACATTGGTGAAAACCTTCAACCATCTTAAGCATAAAGTGAACACTTCAAATAATTCTATCTACTTGTTAAAACATGGCAGATCAACTTCACTAAAGTGACTTCTTAATTGAGAAATAGAGCAAATATGAGAAATAACTTCAGACAGAACACCAATTAAAACATAGAAAAAGAAGGTATAAGCTAACAACAATGTTAAAGATATACGTGAAAATGATGTCNAAATAACTTCAGACAGAACACCAATTAATTGCTCAGTTCAATAACCTAAATATTTACTCAAAAAAAAAAAATTAAGCATGCAGCCACATAATCTATGTTCATGTTAAAATAAAAACATAGAAAAAGAAGGTATAAGCTAACAACAATGTTAAAGATATACCTGAAAATGATGTCGGGGGGGCATTGAAAAATTTCCCTAAACATTTACAGACTGACCTTAATCGGCCATTCTTTTTACGAACAAAAACTAGAGATAGAGATAGAGATAGATAGAGAGAGAGAGAGAGAGAGAGAGAGAGAGAGAGAGAGAGAGAGAGAGAGAGAATTACAATAAAAATGAAGAGACCAGGCTCTAACCATTGAGGCCTGCAACATAAAATAATTTCGTCTCAAATATGCTCTATTAGCCTTTCATGGACGTGTAGATCAAAGAAGAGCTACTTTTGCAAGCAGAAGATTTTCTTTTTCTTTTTTTTTTTTCCTTTTTTTTTCCTTTTTGAACTTAAAAATAAAAATAGAAATAAAGATAATATCCCCTTGTTTTTACTCCCAAAATAAAATTTGAGCTCTAACCAAGCAAAAACTTAAATAAATCACTTAGAGAAATAATTCCTTCCACACGGTAGCCTGTAGCCTCCACAATGATGAGCCGCCTGACACCAGGGCTGGACAACCGCTCCATTACTCTCTGTAAAGTTTCAGACCGAAAACACGTTTGGCTTCTCTGCTCAGTATTGTACCCATACGCAGAATTTGTATCCTCGGCAAGCTGCATTGCCTGTAAATTTTTTTTTTTTTACCAAAAAAAAAAAAGGGAGTCAATATTCAAGCCAATTTCGATCTTGCATCTATTTTATGTAACCTGTGCAGCATCATTATCAAAGAAGTTGCATTGCAATTGATTCATAGACAACTAGATTTTTTGTTCATACTTTTCTTTTCTTCATATATACCAGTAAAAATTGTCTATATTTTTAGAAAACTAGCTCACTAAGGAAGCTTCCATGCCTGATTTTACGTTTTGTAGTTGTATTTTTATTCGATCAACAATTGAAAGAACTAAAATCAAGAGGCATTTAAGTACATACCACCCAATCCCTATGTATTTACATATCTAAAACCTAAATTTTTCCGTTTACATTTATACCACCCAAATCTTTCGTATCATACAAAAAATGCCAATATTTTAACTTTTAAAAGGTGAAATAAACCTTTTCTCTCTAAAATATATGTGAAGCTTGGGCGTTGTAAATGCATAGGAATTGTGTGGTATGTATGTAAATCTCCCTAAAATCTAAGATAGCTCCTGTTTCGTCTCTCTTCTGCCAATGGATTCCAATTTAAGTATTCTTACTTGATTTCTATCTTCCACCACCAACTCAATATATCATTTACTATGAGAGCCCAATTGTTCACAACTGTGCATGCGTGTCGATCCCATTTGAGTTCCCCTCGCATAATCTTTCATGCCATCTCTAGCATGCAAGACACAAACCTTTTGCTCATTTCACGTAAACCCTCAAAGTCGTCGCTGCTACATAACACAACTATCTTTAAGTGGTATCCCAACCCTTGAAATGTGTCAATTCAAAAAGTTCAAGCATCCATGTTAACCAGTACAATAGAAGCTCCCTCTTCATAGCCGATATACAAAAACCATCATTGCGGTGTTTCGATTCTGCAGATAAAGCTATGATGATGATCAATCATTAGTAATAGATCTACTTGATGAACCTAACCTTGAAAATGAGCTTATGAATACTCTTGAGCCTAAATTGGAGATTGTATCCAATCATGAGAATGAAATCCATTGAGACGAAAATTCCTAAGTGAGCTATAAATTTTAGCATACTTGGCAGTTTTTTCTCCATATATATTGTTTGATCCACATGTTCCGAAATTACTTTTTAGAACATTAGCAGCACTAATGGTGATCATGTTATCAGTTGCGTCAACTCAAATATAATTGAGATTAATAATGGACCTGCTCCAAGAAAGNATAATAGACCTGCTCCAAGAAACATATCTAAGAAAGATATGTGATGTGTTGAGGTATTTGAATTTGAAATGTCATGAAATAGTCATTGGAGGACCATTTTATAATTAAATTTTATTATTAAGACCTATTTTTTTTCTTTAGTATCGATAATTTTATAATAAAGACTTTAAAAGCTCTATCATGGAGCGAACCTAGCCTAATCATACCCACATTCCCTAAAGACAGTTTTTTTCTAGAATTGAAGGATTCTCTATTTTGTAGCAGAATCTGAGACTCCACTACAATCGATCTTAGAGCTCAGGAGGCTATCATTGATGGTGGTCTAAGATGGGCTGCAACTTTGGAACAAGCCCTCAGGGTTCTTTAGTTCCCACCAAAAAGAGTGCAAACACACTATTCTACAACCAACAAACATCCTAGCAACCCCAAAGGAAGGATTTTAAACTAAGCCTATATATATTATTTTTAAAATGGGCTTGCGATTTGAAATAGTAATAATAATAAATTGTCTTGCGATTAATTTAAAAAAAACGAGATGCTACATAGTATTAACAATTCTATAAAGCAAGTCTTTCAATATGCGAATCAAGAAAAGTATTTAAGAACCACTATAACTAGCTCAATTCGAAAGATGAACTACACAATATTTTTAACTCGTGTAACCGTACTAAATTTTATCCATGCATACTGCGACCTATTGCTTCTATGTTAAGCAACTTGTTATGTAACCATAAATTCAACTAGATTATCCCCTCTTCCTTTTTGTATATGCATCCCAATTCCATCCACTTCAACAAACCCTTCACTGCCAACACTCTAATTGTGGCAATTGACCAAACATCTATGGCCTTCAAAGGTCCTCAACAACGATATTATTTTCGCACATGAAAAGACTATCCAAAATCAAACAGCTCATTGCATGTATCCAAATCAACACCAAGATCTCGAACCTTTGGAGAAATCCTAACATATTCACTTGTCAAACCGAAAAGGCTAATAATGCGTTCAAAAACTGAAGGTGAGAGGCGGAAGGATAAGGGACTATGGAATAGATTGAATTATCTTCCTCTCTTAGACTTTAATCTACAATTTATGATAGTTGCAAGTTCAAGTAAGACGATAGCGCAAAAATAGCAAAAAAAGCAATCAGAATTACATGACTGGTATTAAGACAACAATTATTAGCTAGATATTGTATCACAATTAGCAAATATACCTAGCAGAAATTTTGGGTGTCATTTTAATTTTCTTCTTCGCCGTGGTTTTGCAACAATCTAATATAAACAAGTGTTTGCCTATCCATCTATCTAATCTCTATTTATATGCATTTTATATATTGAACCAAAATTTTAATGGGAATACTTAGTGTTAGAAGTTTTGCATGAAATAGAAGTTTTGCGAATGTTGTGAGATTTTTAATTTGGAAAGCAACTAAAAATGTTCCTGTCCTCTTGTAGTTGCAGCATAATCCCATGGATAGGACGATATTTGATTATTCGACTTATTTTTCAAGCAAGATAAGATCAATCAAGCTCCTATCTAATCTGTTGAATGTTTTTTTTAANCCATGCCTGATTTTACGTTTTGTAGTTGTATTTTTATTTGATCGACAATTGAAAGAACTAAAATCAAGAGGCGTTTACGTACATACCACCCAATCCCTTCGTATCTGAAACCTAAATTTTACAGTTTACATATCTGAAACCTAAATTTTACTGTTGACATTTATACCACCCAAATCTTTCGTATCACATAAAAAATGCCAAAATTTTAACTTTTAAAAAGTGAAATAAACCTTTTCTCCCCAAAATATATANCCATGCCTGATTTTACGTTTTGTAGTTGTATTTTTATTTGATCGACAATTGAAAGAACTAAAATCAAGAGGCATTTACGTACATACCACCCAATCCCTTCGTATCTGAAACCTAAATTTTACCGTTTACATATCTGAAACCTAAATTTTACTGTTTACATTTATACCACCCAAATCTTTCGTATCATATAAAAAATGCCAATATTTTAACTTTTAAAAAGTGAAATAAACCTTTTCTCCCCAAAATATATGTGAAGTTTGGGCGTTGTAAATACATAGGAATTGAGTGGTATGTATGTAAATCTCCCTAAAATCTAAGATAGCTCCTGTTTCCTCTCTTTCCTGCCAATGGATTCCAATTTAAGTATTCTTACTTGATTTCTATCTTCCACCACCAACTCAATATATCATTTACTATGAGAGCCCAATTGTTCACAACTGTGCAGCGTGTCGATCCCATTTGAGTTCCCTTCGCATAATCTTTCACGCCATCTTTGGCATGTGAGACACAAACCTTTTGCTCATTTCATGTAAACCCCTCACAGTCGTCGCTGCTACATTACACACCTATCTTTATNCTCAATATATCATTTACTATGAGAGCCCAATTGTTCACAACTGTGCAGCGTGTCGATCCCATTTGAGTTCCCCTCGCATAATCTTTCACGCCATCTTTGGCATGCGAGACACAAACCTTTTGCTCATTTCACGTAAACCCTCACAGTCGTCGCTGCTACATTACACACCTATCTTTAANAACCAAAATTTTAATGGGAATACTTAGTGTTAGAAGTTTTGCATGAAATAGAAGTTTTGCGAATGTTGTGAGCTTTTTAATTTGGAAAGCAACTAAAAATGTTCCTGTCCTCTTGCAGTTACAGCATAATCCTCATGGATAGGAAGATATTTGATTATTTGACTTATTTTTCAAGCAAGATAAGATCAATCAAGCTCATATCTAATCTGTTGAATGTTTTTTTAAAAAAATTCACATCTTCATTTATTCCTTCATGTATGACTAGCACTTCTATTTCTTGCACATTAAAAAAATAGAAATAACTATGTTACCTTGATTTGCGTATTATTTAGTATTTACATATTTTGCCTCAAATATCACATTAAATACATTTGCATAACCTGCACTTAAATAGCCAACTCATCTTAAATTAAATCTGAGATAAGAGAGTGGTGACCGCCTTCCCCAAGATGACAATGCAACTTAAGCTGGGCATCTAAACCTCTATGTAGTTGATCTTTATTTTGTTCTAGCATAACTAGTTCAAAAGCGCATGCTCAAGGATGAAAAAGTTTTTATTTGGCTGCTAGATTCTGCTACCCTTGAGTGAAGTAATTGTTGGGTCTTGAAAAAGTAGCGTTAAGTATATAATTCAGACGTTATAAATAATGGAGCAATCAAATCCCAGTAAGCTACAAATAAACTTTTTTAACTAAATTTTGTTGCAAGTTATTATGTGGAAATAGAATGTAAAAATATCAATAATACAGGCACTTCCAATTTTACGACAATACTTTAAAAGTGATTTATCCTCTTCCCATACCCATTAGATAATAAAAAGATATACTTCTCAGGTTATCAGAATATATAATCAAGAGCATTTTCAAGGAAAAATGTGCAGCATGTTAAATATTGACAATGACTAGGCAATAAATTATAATGAAACAAATAGCATAAATCCAAATTAAAGAATAACTAATGAACTTTTCTGGAATAAAAAAAATGGTTAAAATTCTTTCAAGTCATTTGGTTGCTTGAAAGAGTCTTAGCAATTGAATAACCTGGGGATAACAAGGCAGTGTGATTCAACAAATCAGAAATGAAAAAAGTTAGTGCCAAAGATCCAATGGTGGATAGTCTATAAAAAGAATTACAGCACACTATTATGTTATTAAAAGACCATTTTTGAGGGACTAAAGAGGCGAATTAAGTATAGTGTTTAACCTGATGGACGGTCATTTTATCGAGGTGAATCTGTGCATAAGCTCTATCTTTGGCCAGAGCTGTGATGTCACTGCAAACACAACACTAAAATCCAGTCATACAACCAAAAATGTTTCTCAAATAAATCTGAATAGAAAAGGAAACCTTCATAAATTACCTTCTCGAATATGTATCCAACAAAACGTCATCATCATCAACTATTGGAATACAGCTAACACGAGCTGTGAAAGTGATTAAAGATAATTTGTAAAAAAAATATAAACACAAAATAGAAAAATTAAAAAAAAAAAAAACTAAGATTGTGAAACAACAAAGGAGCTATTCTGTGTTTAGAAGTTTCCATATTGGATTTAAACCTCATTTAAGGGTTTTCTCAGCAAAAAAAAACGCATTAATTAAAAAAGAGAGAAGATGATTCATACGCCAAGAAAAAGAGAAGCAAAGGTAGGCTAAAGGTCAATGATAAGCTTCTCTGGAAGAATGAATTAAAAATAATAATAATTAAAAAAAACTACAATATCTTCCCCAACAGGGGAAATTCCTACGGAAATTATACATACGATCATGTTGATATGCTAAAATTTACTCCACATTCAAGGGTATTTCTGTTTCCCAAAGATCAGCTTGTTGCATGATTACTTCATTAAAAAAATTATTTCAACAGTAAAGAATAGCTTGACCAATAAACTTTTCAAACTATAATTTGATCTCTCTACTCCCCATAAGGTCCTCCAATGGACAAAATTAAAGTGCCAAAATATATAGTCCCCTAATTATCGACATGAGGCCAAAATAGTCCCATAGTCTATATAAGTGCCAAATTAATCCCCACTCTTTAATATGGGACTAAGAACCTATGTGGGGCAGTTGCAGCTTATTAAAAAGTGGCTGTGAAGCTGCTGAATAATAATATGATGCTAAAAAAACTATGATGGTTATTACAATTTTTTTTTAAATCTAACCGCAGCTAGAAAGCTGCCACCGCACCTAGCAATGAGTGGTGGGAATACGCAGATTTCGGCGGCAGCTTTTCGAAAAAGCTAAAACGCAGTTTACCCAAAAACAACAACAACAACAAAGCCTTAATCCCACTACGTGGGGTTGGCTACATGAATCCTCTCCATTGCGTCCTATTTAGTGTCATATTTTCATTTGGTTCTAATAAATTAAGATCATTTTTTATAAAATAAGCTCAAGTCTTCCTAAATCTACCCTTGCCTTTTTTAACATAAATCGAATCTAAAACATTTACTCTCCTAATCGGATGATCGCATGGTCGACGCTTAATGTGACGAAACCATCCAGTTTACCCAAATAGACAAAATTTTGGTGTGGTGACACCACACCACCGTCCCAAACGGACCCTACGACATTCTGCATGGAATACAATTTTAGGCCTCATTAAAAGAGTGTGAACTAAATTGTAAATTGACATTTTTATACACTCTAGGACTAAAATAATCCCTAACAAAAAGTTAGGGGACCATGACATTTTTCTCAATAAAATTATCACCTAGCTGCATGTAAGACAATGAATCATGGATCCTATAGGCAAGCCTAGTTCTAAAAAACATACTATGCATGCATTGACATGGGGCGGTCCAAATCCACGCCCTTCAGTAGGACATGACACTACTTCGGTCCAACTACCAACCGAACCCGTCCACAACATTAAAATGCCGATCCATTTTATTCGCTTGCATCCTGCATCACACGCTCCACTCGCCTCCTTTCCCCATGCCCTAATCTTACGCCCCACCTAGCCGTTGTTGCGCACCTCCTAGCCATTTCATTTCTTCCACTCTTCACCTCTTTCCTTCTCAAGATCTTTCCTTGTGGTCTTATCTTCCTCCCCCATTTATGTTTGTTAATTTCCTAGGTGGCAGTTTTTGCTTGTTGATTTTTGCTGTTCCAGGTGATCCACCTGGGGGCTTTCCCCTCATTTGAGGTTGTATCCTTCGTAGTGTGGTGCTACGGCTGTATCCCACCAATGTGGTGTGTATCTCCGATTTACCCCCTCCTCCCGGCGTCACCCTCCATTGTTGTCGCCATCCCAACTTCTCCCGCAAAATGTTCGAGTCCTCTCAGTTATACTACAGCTGCTGTGATCCTTTCCAGTGTCTCCTGCCCAACTCTCTCCAGGCGTTGCCCCTCCATCCTGCACTCCTCCAAGTAAGCAGCGTGTCACACCCCGCCATTAGCAAAATCAACATGAGATGAAATACTCTAGAAGAGACTAGATGGAGGGAAGCATTCTAGAAGATTCTCCCTCATTCTAGAGAATGGAGGCCCCAAGAATAACCTAGAAGGAACTAGAATGTGTGTGCACATAAGAATGGTGTAGAACTATCTAGAAGCTAGAGTATTATAATGTAATCTAGAAGCTTCTCTTGGACTTGGAGGAGGCTATAAGATAAGAGTCCCTCCCCTCATTCCAATCCATCCAAGGTTTCAAGCATTCAAGCTTTATAATCTCTCTTTTCTTAGCGAAGCATTTTCTTCTCCAATATATCTCCCTATTCTTCTTTCGAGTATTTTGTGTTCCATTGCTACGAAGGTTAGGCTGATTTAGTACTAAAAAAGAGTGCTAAAGCTGCATAGGTGACTTGAAGAAAGTTAGTCCGTGACACACGGCTCTCATCCCGTCGATGTCACCCTCTCTGGCACCACCTCCTGCGAACAGTCAACCTCTCCAAGTTCTCCAAGCTCACTCCAGTCACCGCCGGTCACTCTGACGTCTACCCAAACACTTCAACACTTCACCAGCCTTCCCGGTGACTTCTCAACCGGCCGCCAATGCTGTCTAGAAACGTTTCTGAACTGTGCTTAGTCTAATTTCTGCAATCACTCTTTCATTTTACTATTTAATGTGTTGATTTATTGCCTATGTACCTTTGTTGGGTGACTTTTGTGTCCTAGCTGGTTAAGAAGCGTCGTTGTACTTGTCTTTTAAATTTCAACAACAAAATTTGTCACGTTTGAGTCGTGATTTGGGTTAACGCCGATATCATGCATAAACATGAAAATGGACATGCAACCAAATGGAGAACTTTATGGATGCACAAGCATCAACTGTTCCAGCAAAGGGCCATGTTCGTTATCCTACGCTAGCTCACGAGATGTTAATCTACGAATTGATTCATATGGGCTTGAACTACTAGAAGGTTATGTTAAAACAGAAAAATCCCTGAGAAGCATTAATTGTTAGTCTTAAAAGATAAAGAAGATGCTAAATGACCCATCGTCACAAAAAACAGAACCGTTGAAGGAAGGTTCCACATCCAAACCTACTCAACAACCCTCCATTTCCTTCATAAAAAGGACCAGCAAGACGCTTTGGGCATGGCTGGAGGTTGTTCTTCTCTTTCTGATGAAGAAAAACTAATTGTTTTAAAGTTTAAATAAATCCCTTACCTGGTGGGGAGTGCTATTATAGCAATTGATCTACTAAATAGTCCCCCCTATGCCGATGTTCATCTTTTGGCCGAAAGCATCAATCTCCTCCTTTGGGAGAATGCCAACATTCTTGCAGAACTTTCACAATCCTTGCAGACTCTTTAAGCAACTTTCAATGTAGATATCTTTCATGTAATGCCCAAAAAGAAAAGAAGGATGAGATGAATGCTTGTGCATTCCAAAGGGTGTGCTCAATCATGAATTAAGTAGAAACTTATCAATTAAAAGTTAGGGATGGCAAGAACCTCAAGAAACAAGACAAAAGAATATCAAGAGCAACAAAGGAAGACCAGGGTTTATAAATTAATAGTTGGGGATGGCAAGAACCACAAGAAATGAGACAAAACAAATCAAGGGTCACACTGGAGACCTTGAGTCTATCAATTAAGAGTTGGGGATGGCATGAACCTCATAAAACGGGAAAATGAATATCAAAACAGCCACGAAAGAAGACCAAAGGTCTCTATTGCACAAAAATGAATTCTCTCCAAGTCTTTAATTTTGCATAGTGGTTCCATTGCAGGATCTCAATGCATGAATCTCAAATTGTATTAGATTAGGAGAGCAACGGCTTTACTTTTATAGTAATTGATTTTAAAGTCTATTATAATTCAAGTATGCTTTTTTCAATTTAAAATATTAAAAATAGCTATGACTTCAAATATTGTATCCAACTTACCTCGCTTTATATAGATTCAAAATTGTTGTTCCATGTCCATGTCAACTCAGGGTCATCTCAATGTCTATTTCTACGCATCATAGTTTCCTCATCAATCCCACATTCAATCAAACTAAAGTAAAATTTCAACTTTGAATCTGATAAAACCTAACCCAACCATATCCGACTATTCAACACTATACTAGCACCATAAAAAAAATAAAAAATAAAAAATAAATAAATAATAATTAATTAAGAAAAAAACTAGCTTCGAACATATGATTATGAACAATCAAGATCATCATTAGTCTTATACAAACTGATCATGATCAAATTTAAAATCTTTCTTCCCTATTTATTTGTACTGGGTATTGTATGCGGTTTTAACATGTGCAATTCTAAATTAATTAATATTATATACTTAAATCTAAAAAAAATAAATACAAGAAAATAAATAAAAAGTTGATAAAAAATGAACAAGCATAAGTAAGCGTACATTTATTATGGACAAAACCTTGCTTATAAGAATGCTAACTTGGAAGAAGAGAGCACTATGGACAACAGTAAAAATGCAATATTGACTTAGAAGCCAACTTCCCCTTTAAGGAAGAATGGTCACAAACAACAGCAATGTTACAATGCCTGAAACCATAGCATCTCTTATTCTCTTCTTCCTATTTATGCTCCCTGGTTTTATGGGTAGAGCTTCAATTGCATGACTGCTACTATTGGTGAGGTGGAGGCAACAACTTTTTCATAAATGAAAAAGGTGGGTGAAATTTGTAAAGACACTCTTAGAGAACTTACCCCTTATCATATTTTTTCCTCATTATCTCCAACAACAACTAGCCAATATGGTAGATTCTGTTTAGTGCTTATGCAGAGAGGATGGCAGCCCATGCCTAGGGTTGTTTGGCTGTCAAAAAGGCTTGTTGTTCCCGAACAGCTCGTGTTCGTGTGCCGAACACAAACAAAGATTTGTTCGTTCGCGTCCGGCTAGTTTTAGCTCGAAATACTACTCATCAATTATATATATATATATACACACACACACACACACACATATATTGATGAGTAATATTCTTAAAAAATTTAATTGACCACAAGGCTACAAAGATTTATAATCAATTAAAAGTATTAATTAAGAAAATAGAATAAAAATTATTNNTATATATAAATATATATATATATGAGTATTATTTCTAAAAAAATTAATTAACTACAAGACTACAAAAAATTATAATCAATTAAACGTATTAATTAAGAAAATAAAATAAAAAAATTATTAAATTAGATTCAAATGATGTTTTAATATAAACAATAATTTTTAAATCTTGCCCCAATCCTTAACATCTTATGACTATGTGATTAGGGTTATCAAAACGACTCTTTGTTTGTGAACAACACCCCTACACATGCCTTATTTATTTATATAAAAAATTACTGGTAAATTGAATTATTGCACTATTGAGTGATGCACCATTATTTCTCAAAAAGATGGTATGGCTGAGTAACATGCTGTCGAAATATGAATAAGAAAAAATCTAAGATCAAAGAAGTGATCCAAAAATTACAAGATATCAGGGTACCTAAAATAAGAAAAAATCTAAGATCAAAGCTAGCCCTATGATTAAAGGGAACAAAAAAAGAGAAAAAAATTGAATAATCGGTTCATAATGACACATAGTATTAAAACTAGAATTAATTCCATTCTTCATAAAGACTGGAAGATAATATTTGGAAAACAAAGAAGATTAGATTCAAATGATGTTTTAATATAAACAATAATTTTTAAATCTTGCCCCAACCCTTAACATCTTATGGCTATGTGATTAGAGTTATTAAAACGACTCTTTATTTGTGAACAACACCCCTACCCATGCCTTATTTATTTATATAAAAAATTGCTGGTAAATTGAATTATTGCACCCTTCAGTGATGTCGCCATTATTTCTCAAAAAGATGGTATAGCTGAGAAATATGCTGTCGAAATATGAATAAGAAAAAAATCTAAGATCAAAGAAGTGATCCAAAAATTACAAGATATCAAAGCACCTAAAATAAGAAAAAATCTAAGATCAAAGCTAACCCTATGATTAAAGGGAACAATAAAGAGAAAAAATTGAATAATCGGTTAATAATGACATATAGTATTAAAACTAGAATTAATTCCATTCTTCATAAAGACTGGACGATAATATTTGGAAAGCCAAGAAGTTTAGGGTTTAGGACAACAATATTTAAAGAGACACCTGGCAGCCAACAATTAGGCTTTTGTATTTGGCAACTACAATAAATATTTGTTTGAGTGTAGTTAACTTTGAAGATTCCTTGTTCAATTTTCCCATTTCTGAAGAATAACAATCTCAACATGCCATGCCTATCACGGTGGAAATGGTTCTTGGCAATGTTAAGAATGGTGTGATTTCCGCAAATCATTTCCAAATACTCTACAGTAACTTATAGAACTTTGAAAAGGTGTTCAGGCAACACGCCTTCACAAATGCCATGGAACGTCACTCTAAATTCTGCTTCAGCACTACTTTAGGTAACAACATACTTTTGTTTAATTCATGTAACTAAGATGTTCCCATATAAAAGAGCAATAACTAGATGTTGATTTACAATCTGTCACAGATCCAAATCAAACAAAATCAATGAAAAATTCTATATTGTGTTAGATTGTTTTTGAAGAAACTTATTTTAAGTGCCTTGTTGAGACAACTTAGAATGCAACAACAACAAGCCTTTATTCCACTAAGTGGAGTCGGCTACATATATCCTTTTTCTCCATCACGTCCAATTGAGTGTCATATTTTTATTTAATTCTAATAGACTAAGATCATTTTTTATACAATATGCCTAAGTCTTTTTAGATCCACCTCTGCCTTTCTTAACATTAGTCGAATCTAAAAGATCTGCTCTCCTAACCGGATCATCACATGGTCGATGTTTAATGTGACTAAACCATCTAAGACGACTCTCTCTAAGCTTGTCCGCCACTGGAGCTACACCAACCCTATCATGGCTATATTCATTTCGCATTTTGTCTCTAAGTGCCAAGCCAGTCACTCATCCACCTAAGCATTCTCATCTCAACAACAGTTAACTTTGTTTTATGATTCTCTTTTAAAAGACAACATTATGCGTCATAGAGCATTGCAAGTCTCACCACCATGTTATAAAACTTTTCTTTCAGTTTAAGTGGTACTTTTCTATCAAAAAATATGCAAACCTACTTCGATTCTACTAATAGCATTCACATATATATCACCATCCCTTTGAACCGAATCTAAAACATCTACTCTCCTAACCGGATCATCACATGGTCGATGTTTAATGTGACTAAAGCATCTAAGAAGACTCTCTCTAAACTAGTCCGCCACTAAAGCTACACCAACCCTATCATGGTTATATTCATTTCACATTTTGTCTCCAAGTGTCAAGTCACTCACCCATCCACCTAAGCATTCTTATCTCAACAACAATTAACTTTGTTTTATGATTCTCTTTTAAAGGCCAACATTTTGCATCATAGAGCATTGCAGGTCTCACCACCATGTTATAAACTTTTCTTTCAGTTTAAGTGATACTTTTTCTATCAAACAAGATGCCTGATGCATTCTTCCACTTCAACCAACCAGCTTGGATTCTAATAACATCCCCATCTATATCACCATCACTTTGAAAAATAGACCCGAGATACCTTAAATATTCACACCTTTTAATGATATGATCACCCATAGTTATAATATTCACAAGATGCGCCTTAGAATCATGTATATAAAATGAAAATGCACCTTTCTGAGTTTGTTCATTAACTGGCTAGCAATGTTAACAAGAAAGTAAATATTAGATCAAAATACAAGTTGGTAAGTTTCCCTACTAAACATTGATACCTTATTTTGTCAACTAAGATAAATTCTTTGCTAATTCCAACTTTGTTTATTGGATATGTTGGTATATTTGCAAGTTTTACACCCAAACATATCAATTTTCTTCTTGAAGCCCAAAATATATTTCATTGTAAAATAGTATTCCTTAATTTAATCTTGTTATTTCCATGCCTATGACATATTTTAATAAGCCAAAACCTTAATTTTAAATTCTTCCACGAAGACAACTTTGAGCCTATGTATTTCTTCATTAAAAAATTGACCTACAAATGATTTCTTGATAAATAAAATGTGATCAAACTATTCTTGAGAATATCGATACTTTTAATCACTAGGGTGAATCCGTCAAACCAAACTATTGGTGAATGATAAAATTTTTTTGAGTATAAATGCTAGATTCATAGTACTCTTGCTCTCAACTCTCAACTCTCAAATGCAAGAGAAATAGTCATAAAGACTTCATCATCTAAATCCCCATTAATAAAAAGCATTTTTTGTATCTAGTTAATGGAGCAACTAACCTAAATTAAAACAAGAGAAAAAATTAATTTGATTGCGCTCATCTTCAAAATTGTGGCAAATGTCTCTTGAAAATAGATTCCATAGTTTAAATGAAAAATTTTGCCAATAATTTGGCTTTGTACTCGATATCGATTGACACTTCCATCAATTTTAGTTTTTATATAGGAGATCCATTAGCATTTAACGGATTTATTCCCTTTGAGAAGATTTAAAAAATTCCATATATTATTTCTTTCAAAGGCCAAGGTTCCTTCAAGCGTTGTATTTTTTTTGTTCTGGTACTTTAGTCATCTTAACAATGTCATTGACGGCCCCAAGCCTGGATGTGAAAAGTAAAAGTTCAGTTAGGTAGTCGACATTCAGTGTAAAACTTGTCAAAAAAATCATGACATGAATCTGTTAGGACATCCTTTGAAAGCGACGCATTGTATGACATGAATATAATGAAAATGTGTAAAGGCCGCTACACCAATGTCTGAATGTAGTGTCAAATAAGCAAGAGTTCACACATTATGGACGACAAAAAAGTTAGTCCACGAAACTATAGAATCTTGGAATATAAGTACTCTTAATAGTAAATTAATAAAATTAATTGATATTATGATTCATAGAAAGATTAATATCTTATCTATTCATGAAACTAAATGGGTTGGAGAAAAGGTTAAGGATTGATAACCGAGGTCTTAAACTTTGGTATTCATGTAAGAGGCGCACTAGAAATGTAATTATAGATAAGAGTTTGAAAGAAAATGTTGTAAAAATTAAAAGAGTTAGAGATAGAATTATAGTCCTTAAGATTATTATTGATACTAAGATTTTTAATACTATAAGTTCTTATGCTCCTTAAGTATGTTTAGATATAGGGTCTAAAGCAAATTCTGGAATGACTTAAAAGACTTAATACAAATGATACATCTTGAAGAAAGAATTTTTATAGGAGATTTAAATGAACATGTCAGTAGAATGGTAGAAGATTTTAGAAATATTCATGATGACTACAGTTTTGAAGAAACTAATTAAGAAGGTAGTCATTTTAGATTTTGCTTTACCGTATGATTTTGTTATTACTAATACTTTATTTAAGAAAAGAGATGACCATCTTATTATCTATAAGAATGAATTTAATAAAACACATTGATTATTTTCTTATGAGAAGAAGAGATTGTCGAGATTGTAAAGATTGTAAGGTCATTCCAAGTGAGAATTTAAGTACCCAACATCGATTATTAGTTATAAATTTTAAGATGAAAAATTGTAAAATAAAGAATACTAGAACTCATCATCATACATATAGATAGAGTAACCTAAAAGTCACATAAAATTATTTTTATGAGTAAAATTCAAAATTTCAAAATTTAGGATGTTCATGAAGAAAGCAAATGCTATGTGGTACAAAGTAACAAACACTATTAAACAAGTAGCAAAAGATGTTCTTAGAGAATCAAAAGAAAAAATTTCTATAGATAAAAATAGTTGGTGGTGAAATAATAATGTGCAAGAAAAGATAAAATATAAGAGTTATGTTATAAAAATTGGTTTAAATGTAAAAGCTTAGAGAACTGGAAAAAATATTAAACGGCGTGCAAAGAGTCTAAGAGAACAATTTGTGACGCTAAAAATCCTGTTTTTAGTGATTTTTATAATAGATTAGATACAAAAGAGGGTAAAAAATGTATAAACCAGCCAAATAAAAAGACTTCTACAGCAAGACAAAAATATTTTAATATATAAGATGTAAAAATAATCCAAAAAATCAAAGAACAAGTTAAAAATTTACCAAAATTAACTTTACCCTTAGAATCAGATTATAAAATAGTAGTTGTAGATGCATTCCAAGACAGACGGGGAGCAGAATTAAGAGTAAAACCTTTCGAAAAAACTTATCAAAATACTGAAAAATATGTAGATATGCTTCATAAAATTTTAGGCAGTTACCTCAAAATATGACAGCATTAGATTATAAATATTAAGAGTAATTAATGCATTAAATGCATTTCGTCTATTTCTACAAAAAAGATTTACTATTAGGACAGATTGTTAAGCAATTGTACATTTTTATAAAAATAAAAATGAAAATAAAATTTATAGTAAAAGTTGGATAAATTTTATAACTACGATTGAAGGTAATGGATACAATGCTATTTTTGAACATATAAAAGAAAAGAATAATTTTCTTACAGATTTTCTTTCAAGTGTTGTTAAATATCCAAAATTAGATATAAAATCTATGGATTTTGGGCCACCATAATTTGATATTTTTAAGCATCACTTGAGATAAAATATGAATTTATCTTCTCATAAATTCAGTAGAAATATTTTAAAATAATATGTATTTCATTTTGCAGGTATGACATCCCAAAAATCTTCATCTTCTCAAATAATATTTCCACAAAATTTAGTCCATTATGGCCCTTTAACATTACCAAGTCGTGTTATAACAAATTTACAATTTAGACCAAAGGTCATTATATCAAACCTTTAAATCATTTTTAAGTAACTCTATTAGATAATCTTTGGTATAACCGTTTAGACACAGGAGCTATTATATCAAACCGTCTTGGGATGCATTTACAACTACTATTTTATAATTTAATTCTAAGGGTACAGTTAATTTTGGTAAATTTTTAACTTATTCTTTGATTTTTTGGATTATTTTTACATCTTCTATATTAAAATATTTTTGTCCAATTGTAGAAGTCTTTTTATATAGCGACTTAATTGTTTTTCCTAAATCTTTAATATATGGTCTTGCATAATTTAAAAGTCTTAAAAGTTTTTGTAATTCTTTTGAGTTTTCAATTTTATCAGGAAATTCTAAAAGCTTTTTAGAAATATGATCTTGTAACTTTAATTCTCATTTACCAATTTTTTGTCCTAAAAAATTAATATATTCTTTAGCTATTTCGATTTTCTTTTTGGATAAAATAATTTCAAGTTGTATACAGAGTTTAAGTACTTCTTCTACATGTTTGTAATTTTCTTTTAAATTAGGTGATACTACTAATATATCATCAATATATACCAATATATAGTCTAAAAGATATTATTCATTTTTCTTTGAAATATACTAGGTTCATTTTTAATCCAAATAACATTATTAATCATTCGTAATGTCCTAATGATGCCATGAATGTTGTATATTTAATAGATTCTTCATCTAACTTGATTTGCCAAAATCCTGATTTACAATTGAATTTACTAAAATATTTTTTTATTTTGTGTTAAATTTATTAACATATCTTTATCAGGCATTTTATATTCACCGTCTTCTATATTGTCATTTAATCGTTTATAATTGATAATCATTCTAGCTTTTTCTCTTAGAATTTCTGCATGGTTTCTTACCATAAATGCAGCTGATCTATGTTTTGAGTTTGATGGTCTACTTAACCCTAAATTTTTTAGTTCTTTTAGTTGAATTTTAAAATCTTCTTTATCTAGAGGACTATACTCTAATTCTTTCGTTCTTATGACTAAATTTTTATTTATTATTGGGATATTTGTTAATCCCTTATTTCTCTCCCAATGTTTTAAAAGATTTCTCCTATTATTTGAATTTGTTCTGCTAATTGAAATATTTTTTTCTAATGGTTTTGGAATTTGGTATGTGAAAATAGTTTCTTGTTTATAACATGAATTTAAATAGTCTAAAACTTCTATATCTAAATTTTTTGTTTCATTTTTATTTTTGCGTTTTGGTAACCCACCACGCTTCTCAAGTAACTCGGATGTTTATTAGTATAAATAACTGAAGTATTTTTACTTATAGTTAGAAAAATTTTATTTATATTCATCTGTCCATCCATGCTTAAAATAAAATTAAGTCATAATATAAATTATTTATTTTTTTGCTTCATGAACTAAAATTTGTGGTAGATTATATTTATCGATTAATTCAAAAGTTTCATGATTAATAAAGAATTGAGAGAAAATAAAAGATTTAACTCAAGTAAAGTGCATTAAAGATGGAAATAAAAAAATAATTTTCTTTGAAAAATATATTCAACATAGGTGAGTGAGTTATTTTGATAAACTTTTTTAATAAAATTTCTTAAAATACGATCCACCTTAGTGATATTGATATCATTAATAATAATAAAACACTTCATTTTTTACCGTCGCATTAGTAAAAAAGAAGTTTAGGAGGCTTTAAAAAAAACAAAGGGTGGAAAGTCTGTAGAACATGATGATATCCCAATTGAAGTGTGGAAATATTTAGGAGATTTGGGAGTTTTTAGCTTACTAAACTCTTTATTATTATTTTAAAAACTAAAAAGATGCTTGACTGGAAGAAGAGTATTTTGGTCCCAATTTTAAGATAAATGAGATGCACAAGAGTGTGCAAATTATAGAGGAATTAAGTTGATGTGCCATACTTTAAAATTATGAGAGAGGGTAATTGAACATAGGTTAAGATGTATTACAAGGATTTCTCATAATCAATTTGGATTTATGTTGGGGAGGTCTACTATGGAAGCTATACATTTATTGAGAGGTTTGATGGAGAAGTTCAAAGATAATAAGGAGGATCTACATTTGATTTTTATTAACTTAGAAAAAGCTCACGATAAGGTTCTAAGAGATATTCTTTGGAGAGTATTGAGAAGAAAGGTCTTGATATGACTTATATTCAAGTCATTAAAGATATGTATACTAGAGTTATTACTTGTGTTCGCTGAAGGAGGATTGACCAAATATTTTCCTATTTTTGTTGGATTACATCAGGGATCGGCTTTAGCCCCATATATTTTTGCTTTAGTTATAGATGGTCTTATTGGACATTTATAGGAGGATTTACCTTGGTGTATGCTTTTTGCTAATGATATCCTTCTCGTGGGTAAGACGAGACAAAAAACCCAGGAAAAACTTGAATTATGGAGGTCCACATTGGAGTCTAAAGGCATTCATTTGTGTAGAACTAAAATTGAATACATGAAATGTTATTTTAGTAGTAGTTGCTCTAGTGACAAAAGTGTAACTTTGGGTGATCAAATTATTAAAAGATGTGAGCAATTTGGATATCTCGGGTTTGTTGTTCAAAGCAATGGTGATATAAATGGGGATGTTAATGGTAGAATTCAAGTTGGTTGGTTGAAGTTGAGGAATGCTTCGGGCCTTTTGTGTGATCGAAAAGTACCGCTTAGACAGAAAGGAAAATTTTATAAGATGGTGGTGAACCCTGTAATGCTCTATGGCGCTGAATGTTAACCTTTAAAAGAGAAGCATACTATTAAGAAGTGTTGCCGAGATGAGAATGACTAGGTGGATGAGTGGCTTTATTAGAGACAAAATGAGAAATGAATATATCCGTGATAGGGTTGGTTTAGCTCCAGTGCGGAAAAAATTAGAGAGTCGTCTTAGATGATTTGGTCACATTAAACGTCAACCATTTGATGATCCGATTAGGAGAGTAGATGTTTTAGATTCAACTTATGTTAAGAAAGGCAGAGGTAAACCTAGGAAGGCTTTGGCTTATTGTATAAAAAATGATCTTAATTTACTAGAACTAAATGAAAATATGACACTAAAGAAGACGCAATAGAGAAAAATAATTCATGTAGCCGACCCCACGTAATGGGATTAAGGCTTTGTTGTTGTACTTTAAAGTCATCTTGAATATTATTTGGAATTTCACTTACAAAAATAATAATTGATTGGTTGATTTCAGTAATTTCATAATCTATTCCTCATAACAATAACACGCATGTTTAGACTGTCATAAAAAGAAATATTAGCCTGATGTTGTGCTTTGGTGTTGGAACTTGGGTCAAATATTGGGGTTCGTTCAAGAAAAATGCTTGGTTCTATCTTGTTGGTTGAATTTTTCTGTTGCCTGTAACACTCAATCTTTTTGTTACATCCATGTTGCATACGATCTTCAAAATGATAGGATTTAGCTGGTTGAAATTCAAGTAAGTTCAGAAGAGACAGGCTAAAATACCAGTATGTAGGGATGATATTCTCACAAAACTTATATTAGTATAGAGATGTCATTTTTCCCCCTGAAAGTCAAATCTGGAAAAGAATGATTTTAAAAAAAGATTACATCCATGATGGTGGTAGATTCTTTTAGCACTTGAATAATATTTTACATCCTTGTTGGTGAGGAGAGTAGCAAATAAAAATATATTTTATGAATTGGTTCTAATGTGTTTCATAAAAGCGTAATTTGCGAAGAGAGAACAATCTCATACTTTAATAGGAAAAGTGCAGATAGGTCTATTTGTGGAATGGATACGAGTGAGAGTTCAATAAAAAAATGATTTTCAGATATTTTGATAGCATATAATTAATGAGTGAAGTAGTAGTAAGGATAACATCCCCCAATAATATTTTGGAACGTTGCCACTAATCATAACTGATCAAGTGAACTCCATAAGTCATCTTTTTTTCTATATGTCCCACTTTGTTGAGAATTGATATAAAAAAATTTAACGAGAGTGAAATGAAAATATTATTTCCAATTATTAATCATGAGGAATTAAACTTGGGATTGGAATCAAATCTTGGAGTAAAATTTTAATTTTAAAACTTTCTTTTGTTAGAACAATCCAAATGATTCTAGTGCAGCCATTAACAAAAGATATAAATCCTCTAGCAACTATGTTTGCCAGAGATAGGCCCTTAGATGCTACAATGATAGTTGCAAAAGGTTGGGAGGCTTACTAGGGATGACAAGCGTAATATGTTTGAGTATGTTTAGATAATTAAAAAAGTATCACAACGCAATGCCTCATGATTAGTGTCGATAAAAAGATTGGAAATCAATGAAATTTGGATGGCAAATACAAAAATGCAATAACATAACTTTGCATTCATCAAAAATAAATATATATACTTGACATTTTCTCTTGGTTTCATGATTTCCTTCATCATTTAGAAGGCAGAGAACAAAATTATCCGTCAACTTGCCAATTATTTTTTTCCCAAGGCTCCATTTTTAAATTCATAGCGATTAAAAAAAAAATAGTAGACCGTGCATATCCGTGATAACTTTGCTATATGACAATGAATTACAGGAAAACTTAAGAATCCAAAAAACTAAGTTAAGAACCAAAGAGGCAGTAGTTCCAATGTCAATGAATTGCAATAAACCCAGCAGACAGTATGACAAGACAGACTTTTAAATACGAATGAAGGGTATAAAATAAAAAGGCATCCACTATCACATGATTAATGGCTATAGAGTCCACGAGTATATTTTTGTTTTGGACATAAAAGTTGCTCAAGCCTATACTTTCTTAAGCAATCACACGAATGATGATTTACTGTTTACGTTGGAGTTGGATAATCAACAAATTGGAGACGATTCAAGGATGCCAATGTTGCAATTTGATCTTGATTCATGTAAAGAAGCAACTCCAGAGGAAAATCTTCTTTCCAAACCCATTCCATTTTTAACACTAACATGGTTTAAGTAAAAATTCTTAATAAAAGGACAAAGAAGCATAAAATGGAGGATGTGGAAAATAGAGAACAAAATGAAAACGGTTGAAAGATAGAAAATCATTGCTTTGATAGCATGCTGAAAATATGAGAAGAATACCATTTACAAAGTAGAAGAGGTACACAATGTATAGGAGATGCAAGGCACGTAAATTTGGAAGAAGCCTAAAACCATAATCAGCCACATCATTAATAGGAATAAATTTTAAAAAAAAATCTACCCATGGAATTAACAATAAATCATAGTATTAAGATTAGAATTAATTCTATACTTCCTAGAGTTTGAGTTAGGTAGTCGACATCCAGCGTAACATGAATCTTTTAAAACATTGTACAAATGCTAAAGCCCCTGGAAGCGATGCGTCCCGAGTGGCAAAAGGCGTACTTATAAAATCATAGGAAAACATTTTCATAAATAAAAATAGTTGGTGGTGGAATAATAATATGCAAGAAAAGATAAAATATAAGGTGTTTTGTTACAAAAATTGGTTTAAATGTAAACATTTAGATAAACGGAAAAAATGTAAGGTGATCCATAGAGAATTTAAGAGAAGAATTTGTGAAGCTCTGCTTTTAGTGATCTTTATAGCATATTAGATAATAAAAAGAGTAAAAATATATGTATAAAATAGCCAAACAAAAAGAAAAAAATAAATATTTAATTCAAATAAATTGTATTAAAGATGAAAATCAAAAAATGCTTTGCTTAGAGGAAGATATTGATCAAAAGTGGGTGAGATATTTTAATAAAATTTTCAATGAAGTATCTGAAAATAGGGTTGACCTTAGTGATCTTAATAGCATTAATAATAATAAAATTTTTATTTTAATTGTCACATTAGTAAAAAGAATGTTAACCAGGCTTTAAAGAAAATCAAGGGTATAAAATCAGTAGGATCTAATGATATTCCAATTGAAGTGTGAAAATATTTAAGAGATTTGAGAGTTTTCAACTTATTAAACTCTTTAATATTATTTTAAGAACTAAAAAAAGATGCCTGAGGAGTAGAGGAAGAGTACTTTGGTCCCCATTTTGCAAATTATAAAAGAAGTAATTTAATATCATACATTAAAATTATAGAAGAGAGTAATTAAACATAGGTTAAGACATGATACAAAGATTTATCATTATCAGTTTGGATTTAAGCCCATCAACTCTATTATAAAAACTATACATTTTTTGAGAGGTTCGATGGAGAAGTACAAAGAGAGTAAGAAAGATATACATATGATTTTAATTGATTCAGAAAAAGCTTATGATAAGTTTTAAAAGAAGTTTTTTAAAGAGTTCTCAAAAAGAAAGGGGTTGAGCTGACTTATATTCAAGTCATTAAAAATATGTATACTAGAGCTGATACAAGTGTTCGAATAGGAGGAGGATCGACCAAGTATTTCCTATTTCAGTTGGATTATATCAGGGATCGATTTTAAGCCCATATGTTTTTGTTTTAGTTATGGATGCTCTTACTGGACATTTACAGGAAAATATACCTTGGTGTGTGTTTTTCACTGATGATATATTTCTTGTGGATAAGACTAGAGAAGAGTTCATGCAAAAATTGAATTATGAAATCTGCATTGGAGTCTAAAGGCCTTCTTTTGAGTAGATCTAAAACTGAATACATGCAATGTAATTTTAGTGTTTGTAGATCTAGTGGCAGAGTTGTAACTATGAGTGATCAAACCATTAAAGGGTGTGATCGTTTTAGATATCTCGAGTATATTGCTCAAAGTGATGGTGATATATGTCGGGATGTTATTAGTAAAATTCAAGTTAATTGGTTAAAGTGGGGGAATGCATCGGGCCTATTGTGTGATAGAAAAGTACCGCTTAGACTTTAAAGAAAAATTTTATAAGATGGTGGACTTTAAAAAAAAGAATTTATAAGATGGTGGCAAGACCTGCAATGCTTTATGGAGCAGAATGTTGGCCTTTAAAAGAGAAGCATAGAACTAAGTTAAGTGTTGCTGAGATGAGAATTCTTGGGTGGATGAGTGGCTTGACACTTAGAGACAATATGCGAAATGAATGTATCGGTGAAAGGGTTGGTGTAGCTTTAGTGTAGACAAGAATAGACAAAAACGTCTTAGATGGTTTGATCACATTAAACGTTGACCATATGATGAGCCAGATAGAAGAGTAGATGTTTTAGATTTGAATTATTTTAAGAAAGACATAGGTAAGACTAAAAATACTTGGGCATATTGTATAAAAATGATCTTAATTTATTAGAATTAAATGATGACATGACACTCAATGTGAAACAATAGAGAAAAAGGATTCATGTAGTTGAACCCACTCGCTGGTATAAAGGCTTGCTATTGTTGTTGTAGCGGTTGAGTGACAATTTTTGAAAAGCTAGCATTTGGTGTTAAACCATCTACTGAGTGGTAACATTAATCCTAATGTTTCCTAGAATTTATTCCATAATTAAATAAATTAGTAGATAATTGCCCATTTTATCATACTAGTTTCACCTCGAAAACATACATGATAACAAAACCATTTTTTCTCAATTTAGGCAAATAACAAATTAGTTGTTCATAGAAGATATGTGCAAAATCCAAATAGAATGTTATGTCGTTTGATGCATCGTTTTAAAGATGAACTTGGGAGTAAACTAAAAAAATAACCTTTCTTGATTGAAAGGAGGTTTATTGTATCGAAATTACCACACACACAAGCTATTTATAATAGCAATCTACACTATTTATAATTATTATATTTCTTCATTTTAGACTATGTTTTCCTTTATTTTTCTATGCCCTTGCAAAAAATCGGTGCATATATGCTTGCACTAATATGAAAATTCAGAAAAGATGTAGTCCTTTACAATTATCTCTTCCTTCTAGCATAGTATTATAGTAATTTGATATTTATAATTTTCTTTGACCACTGTACAATTCTCAGTCAGCAAGTATGGGCTCTCACTGTATTCACCTGCACATTTGTCACCTGCTGCCACCTTTTTTCTGACCTCCAAGAATAAAATGGCACAGCATCTTCTCCTGCCGTCTCATCTTTCAGTTTGTCAAATGGCACCTATTAAAGATCTCCATAACCAACACCAAGGCGCTTCATTCTCTCTGTTATCATAAAATTTGTTCCACTATGCAATGTACATATGTTCTCAAACGACAATGGTACAGTTGATTTTTGTCCTCACTACACTCATTGGTGATGCTCTCTATTAATACCTCTATTAAATTATCTTAGTTGCACCATGTCTAAATTGAATCTTACTGTTAGCATATTGCTTCCAAGTTAAACAATGTTTGATAGTTGCAACCTCCAGGTAACAAAATTTTTAATTACTTATTTTTTATCACTATTATTTAAAAACTCAAATTTACATTTTTTACACTACTATTAGTTTATGGACAGCGTTATTATCCTAAGAAACTAGTTATATCGATTACCGATAAATTAAATTAGACCTTGATCAACACATAGCTGCTATCTGATGATAGTAATTTCCTATAATTTAATAAGACAATATTATTTTTTTTAATTAGCTTAATTAAAAAAATCATCTTACTCTCTCACGACACCTGCACAACAGGCGCATTCGAAGAAGAAGCCTCACAGCCTGCTACCATAACCAAAATTTATCCTCTCGTTTCTCTCCTTCAAACCACACACGAGCAAGTCAGCGAAAGAGATGAGAGTGAGAGAAAGAATGAGAAAGCAAGAGAGGAAGAGAAGTTGCGAAGAAGACGAATAGAGAAGAAGTGGCTTACCTTCGTGCATCACTGACCAGCTGTGAACGAAGAATAAGAAGAAAGATGAGAAGGCCGCAATCGTTCGAGCAGGTTTTCGCAATCGTGAGGGACTCAATCGATCGAACCGCGCATTTACTCGTTCAAAGGAGGCTCGTGCAGCTAGCAGGGAATGAAAACGTGTGTAAGTTTCCGTTGAGGGGATCCTACACCCTGATCCTATACCCTAATCGAACGAAAGAGGAGAAGAGGAGCAGTGCGTGCAAATTTTCTCTTGCCATACAAAGCTTTCTACGCCTAAGAGGTGCTCAATTGAGTGTTTGCGAGCTCCCAAACGACTTGCAATAACCTCCTTGTGTGAAGGTGATGCTCGACCGAGCACTTGTTGGTGTAACTGAATCTTCCTCACGCATTGTTGGTAATTCCCAAATAGGAAAAAAGAGAAATCGAGCAATTTACTTGCGTACGACTTTCATCTCACCCGAGAGATGCTAGACCGAGCTTGAACGCGGCAATAGAGTAAAGCAAAGAAGGGTTTATGGTTTAGATAAGAAATCTGAAAAATCAAATTTATGAAATTTTAATTATTTGTAAGTCAATATTTACAACAACAACAAAACCTTAATCCCACTACGTAAGGTCGGCTACATGAATCTTTTTTTCTCCATTGCGTCCTATTTAGTGTCATATTTTCATTTAGTTATAATAAATTACGATCATTTTTAATATAATAAGCTCAAGTCTTCCTAGGTCTACCTTTGCCTTTCCTAACATAAGTTGAATCTTAAACATCTACTATCCTAATCGAATCATCAAATGATCGACAATTAATGTGACCAAACCATCTAAGACGTCTCTCTAATTTTGTTCGTCATTGGAGCTACACCAACCCTATCACGGATATTTTCATTTCGCATTTTGTCTCCAAGTGTAAAGCCACTAATCCACCTAATCATTTTCATCTCGACAACATTTAAATTAGTATCATGTTTCTCTTTTAAAGACCAACATTCAGCGCCATAGAGCATTACTCATCCACCTAATCATTTTCATCTCGACAACATTTAAATTAGTATCATGCTTCTCTTTTAAAGACCAACATTCAGTGCCATAGAGCATTGCAGGTCTCACCACGATCTTATAAAATTTTTCTTTCAAATACTTTTCTATAACACAAAAGGTCAGAAGCATTCCTACACTTCAACCAACCAACTTAAATACCCTCTCTCATAATTTTAAAGCATGATACACCAATTTATATCCTCTATAATTTGCACACTCTTGTGCATCCTCTTTATTCTTAAAAATAGGAACCAAATTACTACTCCTCCACTCCTCATACATCTTTTTTAATTTTTAAAACAATATTTAAGCGTTTAGTAAGCCAAAAGAGCCCCAAATCTCCTAAATATTTCCACACTTCAACTGAGATATTATCAGGTCCTACAAACTTTCCACACTTGGTTATCTTTAAAGACTCATCAACTTCATTTTACCAATGAGACGGTAAAAATGAAATATTTTATTATAATTAACAATATTAAGATCACTAAGGTCGATCGTATTTTCAGAAACTTCATTAAGAAGTTTATCAAAATAACTCATCCATCTATGTTGAAAAAACAATTTTTTGATTTTCATCTTTAATACACTTTACTTAAGATAAATTTTTACTTTTCTCTTCTCTTTTTTTTTGGCTAATTTATACATATATTTTTCACCCTCCTTAATATCTAATCTATTATAAAGATTACTAAGTATAATTTTTAGCATCACAAATTGTTCTTTTAAACTCTTTGCAGGTCATTTGATATTTTTACCAGTTTTCTAAGCTTTTATATTTAAACAAATTTTGATAACATAACTTCTTATATTTTATCTTTTCTTACACATTATTATTCTACCACTAACTATTTTTTATAGTAACTTTTTTTTTATTCTCCAAGTATATCTTTTGCTACTTGTTTAATAGTTTGTTACTTTATTCTACATAGCATTTGTTTCTTTATGAACATCCCAAATTTTGAAATCTTAAAATTTACTCATAAAATTAATTTTATTTGTCTTTTAGATTCCCTCATCTAATTATACGATAATGAGTCCTAGAATTCTTTATTTTACAACTTTTCATATTAAAATCTAGAACTAATAATCGAGGTTGGGTACTTAAATCTTCACTTGAAATGACCTTACAATCTTTACAATCTCGTTGATCTCTTCTTCTCATAAGAAAATAATTAATTTCTATTTTATTAGATCAATTCTTATAAGTAATAAGATTCTCATCACTTTTCTTGAATAAAGTGTTGATAATAACAAAATTATATGTCAAAGCAAAATCTAAAATTACTCTACCTTCTTCATTATTAGCTCCAAAACCTTAGCCACCAAGAATATTTCTAAAATCTTCTATCACTCTACCGACATGTCCATTTAAGTCTCGTCCAATAAAAATTATTTCTTCAAGAAGTATCATTTGTATTAAGTCTTCTAAGTTATTCTAGAATTTAACCTTAGACTCTACATCTAAACCTACTTGACGAGCATAAGCACCTATAATATTAAAAATCTTAATATCAATGATAATCTTAAGGGCTAAAATTCTATCTCCAACTCTATTAATTTTTACAGCATCATCTTTCAAAGTTTTATCTATAATTACACACACTATTTTTAGTGTGATTCTTACCAGAATACCAAAGTATAAAACCCAAGTTATTAGCCTCTTTAGTCTTTTCTCCAACTCATTTAATTTCTTGAAAAGATAAGATATTAATCTTTATATGAATCATAAGAACAACTAATTTCATTTTACTATTGAGAGTATTTATATTCCAAGATCTTATCTTAATATTAGTTTCATGGACAAAATTTTTTACTCACATCCGTCCGTAATGTGAGAACTTTTGCTTATTTGACACTACACCTAGATGTCGGTGTAACAACCCTTGCACACTTGTCACAACATTCTGGTCATACAACGCGTCGCTTACATGAGACGTCATAGTACTTACACAATAATCAAAATGATTCAAGATTTCATAAAACCATTAACGTTAAAAAATTTTAAATTTTACTAAAGAAAAATAGGGTATTTGTCAAGAAAACTAAGGTGGAAGAAGGAAGACGAAAATTTTTGATATGAAGTCCAATTTTAATACCTATTTATTAGTTTCCTAATTAGTTAATGTACTATCAAATTAAAAAAAAAAGTAATTAAGTTGCTCCTAATACAAACATGCCTTTGGGAAAGTCATTTAATAAAAAATTTTAAAGTTAATTGATTTAAATGTGTTATATTCTTAACCGCAAAAATTATGTTTTCATATAAAGTACTAAATAGCAAAGTAGTTATAATAATAAAATAAAAGAAAAATTAGAATTAAGATAAAAGAAAGATAAAACAATAATAGAGGATAATCAAAGTCTAATGTGTTATTATAGATATACCAAATTATTAATTTGACAAGGGAAAGAATATCCGACCAGACTGTAAAGGTGAGTAACCATATTTTTATTTTATAATAATTTTGTTTATTTATGAAAGCAATTGCAATTGTTTCAACTGGTTTTAGTACTTCTTTTAAAATGCATGATTTTATTTTTTTAATGTCAAATAAATGAACGAATTAAATAAGATATATGTATATATATGTGAAATCACCCCAAGAAACAACTAGCAGAAGATGCATTGTACTTATGCACGTAAAATGAAAATTCAATTGCAGGTGGTTGCCTACTTTTTAAGTTGCTTTTGGATAATATTAAAAGTAAACATTTAGTATACATTTAGACACAGACTTCCACCGATGGATATTGTAATTAAAATGAATAGAAGTAAACAAAAAATGATTTTTTATTGTTCTTTTTACTGCTCGCAATCTTTTAATGCTTACTGTATTTTTACAAAATATCTTAAAATGATGATTATTGTAATTTAGAAATATTTACACAATGAGTTGTTTAAGTCACACCTTCAACTGGTAACATTTTCAGAAAAAACTACTATATAATAAATGAATTGTAGAGAGTGTTTACAAACGCCGATGAACTCAGACTGATAGGTATTACATTTCAATTTTTATTTTCCATCATTGTAAAAATTTAAAATATGTATGAATTGTTTGTACATTAAAATTTTATGAAATAGAATGATTTTTGTGTTTTAAATTAAATTGAATTATGAAAAGAAAATGCCTAGATAGTTAGTTTCCTCCGTCCGACTGTTCATTCCCGCTTTGGTAATTCTAAGCTCCCATGTCGGACCTTGATAACAGTAGTATCATAGCCCTAGCCCTAAGGCTAGTGGAAAATTAATCATAAAAGAAGAGATCGTAAAATCATTAATTATTATTAAGAAAATTAAATAGTAAATCTAATCTTCATGTTAATAATTATAAAATTTTGGTATCTTGAGGCAATTGATATACAAGGGAATACTAGAGAGGTGAAAGTTGCTGAGCAGCAGAATTTGATGCCTCCTGCACTTATTGATCCCCCATCTACTGATGTTAGCGTTTCCATGGAAGCATTTACCATATGATAAAAGCAATGACAAGACTGATTCAGGGTTCTCAAGTCCAGGTTAGTGCTAGTGGAACAACGACAATGGATGAATATCTGAATTTGTTTCAGGATATGAGACTGTCACTCTTTTCAAAAACAGGACTAGTGGAGGATGAGAACTGGCCATTGAGGATAGAAAAGATTATTGATGTTAGGGCTGTCAAAACGGCTCGTTGTTCTCAAACAACTCATGTTTGGCTCGTTAAGAAGCCCATGTTAGACTCATTTGTTAAGTTAACGAGCCGAACACGAACAAAGATTTGTTTGTTCGTGTTCAACTTGTTTTGGCTCGAAATTCTACTCATCAATTACATATATATATATATATATATATATATGATTACTATTTT